>JAYKKM010000352.1:0-27500 GCA_035772405.1 Chrysogorgia sp. JL179-B06 | reverse complement strand
CGTGCGTTCAGAACTGCTGCTCCAATATTATGGAATAGACTCCCTTTATCTGTTAGACAGGCAGCTACCATTGACACTTTTAAGTCTTTATTGAAGACATACTTATTCACTAAGATATATAATTAAATTACTATATTACTGATATATATGATAAATTTTTAGAAGTTTTTGTAATTAATTAGTTTTATCAATATTTAGCTTTGTAAGATTGGTATGCGCATATGATTATTGTATAGAATATGCGCAATATAAATATTATATCGTACTAAAATCCGAGATGGAAGACGATGTGGAAGATGAAGTTGAGGACGAAGACATTGAAATTTGTTGTAAACTTGCAAAGTTTTCTTGGAAACGTTTTAAAAAAAATTTATTGAAGTTGCGTTTACCGTTAAGTGTGCCCAGATTGACGGAATTCAGATTTCAATTCGTCGAGTATGAGTAGGCCGACGTACCAGCTCTCAAATTTCTGCCCCGTCGAAGCTGCCCATTGTCACATCGAACATGTCATTGTTGGTTTTCTTTCTCCAGGGAATGTTCTTGTCAAATAGCAGGGATTTTCTTGCATGCATAATGGCGTTCTCTTCTTTTCGGTGATCGGCATGAATGCTGTGCTTATGTGTGGGGGAATAGGGTATAAACAACATATTATAAACAATTTTATTACTCTGGCTAGTGTGGTAAGCCACAGTCTTAAAATG
Organism: Chrysogorgia sp. JL179-B06; assembly: GCA_035772405.1. Taxonomy (NCBI): domain Eukaryota; kingdom Metazoa; phylum Cnidaria; class Anthozoa; order Scleralcyonacea; family Chrysogorgiidae; genus Chrysogorgia; species Chrysogorgia sp. JL179-B06. Next base: position 26,799 of record JAYKKM010000352.1, on the reverse strand, counting down.
GGCTCGAGACTTCTTTTTGTCTATGTCGAGGATTGGCAATTATTACATCATCCTGAGAGGCTTTCCTTAAGTTGTTGTTCGATTCGAAGTGTTCTTCCTTGGAGCTGTTCACTGAAATATACTTAATTGTTGATCAGTAATGTCGAATACGCTCACGACGCTTACAATCGCAATACAATCTCGCTCAAATCTTGTAAATAGAACAAGCACAAAGAACGTTGATGAAGTCGACTTGCAAGGGACAGGCAAACATGTGTTGATATTTACGTGAAGATATGAACCGCTGTATGGAAAAACGTTAAATGTTTTGAGTTAACTGTAATACTTTTGTTTGCTTTATTTTTGCCAGTATTATTTATTTATTTATTAACTTTACAACCAAGCAAGAAAGCAAAATAATTAATACAACGGTTAAAAATAAAATAAAAATAGACAAAAACAGAGCAGTCTTGAACATGGTTGAAGGTATGGTCAACAGGACATGTGTCCCATGTGAAGACCAACCTGACTGTCCCATGTGAAGACCAACCTGACTATTGTTTGTCATACAAAATAAAATCGATACGATTCAAACAGTTTATAGTTTCATCAGGTGTGTATTTATCTATCGTCTATTCCTAGTCACATGGTCCTACTTTTATCGACCCCAGTAAAACTATTCGTGTACCTTATATAGTCAAGGTAATGTTGATGTATTTGGTCAAAATGCATGACAGCAATGTGTAGCTATGAGTTTTGATATATAACTATAGTAACAAATCAATAACTGACTCAGGAGACCTGATTCAAAGTATGAACATTGGCAATGAATTATTCTGCATTATCGAGATTGTCAAGGCAATCTTATTTATTGTAACAATGGTTACAGCAAAGATGCCAAACCTCGAGGATCTGAAACCAAGAGGTTTTGCATTCACAACCGTGCAGAATATTGATCCCTAGGTACTGTGCTTTTCAGTTGAACTTGGAGATCAATAATTTTATTTAAAAGTTTGATCGTTGAAACGCACAAATTGCCAAGGGAAATTCGAAACGTTGTCATGCGAGATTTTAACCTTTTGACCAATAGAAATGATGGCATTATCTTTGGTGTGTTTCATTGGCTAAATCGCTCATACTGTATGTGGCCTTGACAACATTTTTAAATGACCTTGGTAACGTTTGCGTTTTAACGATGAAACTTTTCAAGTAAACTTCAATCTCCAAGCTTAACTGAAAAGTGCAGTAAATATCGTGTGCCCACATGTCAATATTCCGTACGGAACATTTCCATGTTGATGAATATTTCATATTTTTCTGGCTACTAGATAGCTAAAAGCAATATTCAATCACATCGAGCACAATCACTCAGGGGCGCTGGAACCACGAGGGCAGCCGTGTGCCCTTTGCTATATTGTAATGCGATATCTTATACTTCTGTCATATAATGTGGGAATTATTGTTATTATTACTATCTTGTAATCAGATACACGTGGAACGAAAACAATGAACAATAGAGGGAACGGCATCTATAGAAAGGTTGATTGACTGTCGTGTAACTTGGAAGTCGATGTAAACCAGAAAGGACGATTTAGAGCTCGATGTAAATAGATATATTATGGATTCTATAATAAAGAAAATACTCGTTTAGAGCAAATGAATGTGTGATTCAATGGTTACGCAAATTACGCAACACAGTGGTCCTTCGAAAACGGATTGAGAGAAGATTTCAAGATACCGTATACACGCGCAATACGATAAAGATATCAAGAGTTCACAATTCAGTGTGGTGAACATCGCGGGAACCAGCAATGGACGAGACGTCGAAGAAACAGCGAATGCAACGGACACATAGATCCCATATTCGGAAGCTGATTGGCGCGCTCGACGAAAAGATCGAACTATTTAAAGAAACCCGCAGTGAAATAGCAGAAACCGAATTGCGCCAGATCAAAATGACACTCGACAACAAGATGACTAGTCTTAGCGCTCTGGACGAACAGTTATTAGATCTCCTTTGTTCAGACGAAAAGGGAGAAGATGAGGCGATCGATAAAGAGACCGAAGAAGCTGCGAACGTTAAATCGTCAATTTGGAAAGCTGGTTTAACAATTGATTCGGCGCTGGCTGGCAACAAACCGCAACAAAATATAACTACAGACAGTTTATACAAACAAGTGTCACAAGTGGCTTCAGCGACAAACGTGCCAACCGCAACACAAGAAGGCATCCAAGCGACAAGCGGCCAGTCAACAAACCAGGGACAAATGATTCGTGCGCGCCTTCCTAAACTGGAAATGAAGAGATTTAACTGAAAGTTGGCCAAATGGAGAATTTTGGGACTGCTACACGAGCGCAATCCACGAAAACCTTCAACTTTCCGACGTCGATAAATTTTCCTATTTGCGTGGGTTATTGGAGGGATCGGCAGAGACCGCTATCGCTGCGTTTGCTTTGACGGCGGCAAACTATAGACAAGCTGTTGATCTCCTCAAGAGACGGTATGGGAAAGAGTCGGCAATTCAGAGGAATCATATCTCCGAACTATTGAATGTTGAGGCCGTCTTCAGTGGCAGAGAGACTTTACGGCTGAGAGAGTTTTATGACAACATTGAAACTCACCACAGGGGGTTGAAAGCTCTTGGTGTAGATGAAGGAACTTATTCCAGCATCGTTGTGCCAGCGCTGTTGGATAAATTACCTCAAGTACTACGACTTATTGGAAGAAGTTGAGCTTCGAGAGACCCATCAAAGCACACCGAGTCGCGAGGAAAATATGTCGATGAAGAGACATCGAGGTGGCAAAGGACCTTCGACTGGCAACGCGCTCTTGACCCAAAAGGAGGATGGAAAATGTGCCTTTTGCCTCGGAAGCCACATCCCAGAAGAATGTACCAAGGTTAAAGACATCAAGGAACGTAAGAATATAGTTCGTAAATTCGGTAGATGTTTTATCTGTTTAAAAAGGGGGCACATAGCCCGAGAATGTAATGCTAAAAGTAAATGTAGTAACTGTAATGAAGGGCATCATAAATCCTTGTGTGGGGTCCTAAGGGAAGGGGTAGGAAAGGATATAGGGGTTAGTCTAACTGGCCTAACTGTCACCCCAAATACAGGTATCCTACATCATGTGAGAAGTGGAGTGCGAGTGGCTCTTCAAACAGCGCAAGCATGTGTTAGAGGGGCTCGAGAGTTTAGAGTGCGAGTTCTGTTTGATACTGGAAGTCATAGGACGTTTGTGACAAGTAAGGTGGCAAACAGAGTTGGAGCAAGGGTTGTTTGGAAAGAGTGGCTTGATATTTGCACATTTGGGAATGAATCGCACGGAAAGCGGCTGCGGGACGTGGTTGAATTAGAGGTTATACCTGTGGGAGGTGGAGAACTGGTTAAGGTAGAAGCTTATGTGGTCGAAGATTCACAATGAGCATCTTGAAGTTGTCAAGATGCAGTATGCACATCTTAGGGAATTGTGGATCTCGGACGTGAATAGAAGCTCGGGTGAGCTTGAGGTACAGGTTTTGATTGGCGCAGATTATCTCTGGCAGTTTCAGAAGGGGGAAACAATTCGAGGTGGGATAGATGAACCAGTGGCAGTTGAAACCACATTAGGGTGGGTATTGTCAGGGCCAATGAAGTGCTCATTTGGGCCTGCTGTAGAACAAAAGGTTAAGATTAATTTGATTGTTGAAACCAGTCAGTTTCATAAGGATTTAAATGAGAATGTTAGTAAGTTGTGGGATCTAGAGACGTTGGGCATTAAGGAGGAAGTTGGAGTGCAAGAAGAGTTTCTTGACAACATTTCGCTTAACGGTGAGCGGTATGTAGTAAAACTACCATGGAAGGTGGGCCATGGGTCGCTTCCTAGGAATTACGCTACAAGTCTGTACAGGTTGCGATCACTGCAAAAGAAGCTCAGGTCGGAGCCAGATATCTTAAAGGAGTATAGTTCAGTTATAAGTGGTCAGCTGAAGGAAGGAGTTGTTGAGAAGGTGGCAGAGTTGAACACACCTGGTCATAAGGTACATTACATACCACACCATGCTGTTGTGCGTCGTGCTGCACAAACAACAAAGGTAAGGGTAGTGTATGATGCTTCCTGCAAGTCAGGGAAGAATAGTGTTTCACTGAATGATTGTCTCCATGTTGGGCCTTCATTAAACCCACTACTATTTGATATTTTGGTAAGGTTTAGGATGAATCGAGTGGCATTGATTGCAGATATCGAGAAAGCATTTTTGAATGTAGAAGTAAGTGAAGGAGATCGTGATAGCTTGCGGTTCTTGTGGATGGAAGATCCTACCAAGAGTGACACCAAGGTGTTAGTATATAGATTCTGTCGTGTAGTTTTTGGGCTCAATGCTTCACCATTTTTGCTCAACGCTACCTTGAGACACCACCTTTCACGATACGAGGCAATTGATCCAGACTTTGTTCGCAAGATGATAAATTCATTTTATGTAGATGATCTTGTGACTGGTGATAATTCAGCAAACAGCTCGTTTGACCTATATGAGAAGTCTAGAGATAGATTGGCAGAGGGTGGATTTAGGCTTCGGAAATGGCTGAGCAATGACCAGGCTCTTTTGAGGAGAATAAGGTCTGAGGAGAACAAGAATAATTTGGGTAATTTGTGGAAAGCGATGAGTTGACCTATGCTAAGACAACCTTGGGGGCCTGTGAGGGTTCAGAGGAAGGTTCAGGTGATCATAAGGTATTGGGACTGCCATGGGATCAGATAAGAGACATAATTAAGTTTAGTCTCAGTGACATAGCTAGCAAGGCAGATAAATTAAAAGCGACTAAGAGAAACCTACTTAGTTTAGTGGCAGGGATATTTGATCCGTTGGGAATGATTAGTCCTATAGTTGTTGAGTTAAAGGTTCTGTTTCAATCATTGTGTGTTAGTAAAGTTGGTTGGGATGAAGAATTGATAGGCAGTGATAAGAAACAGTGGGATGATTGTATTAGTGACCTTGGTAAGACAGAAGAGATAGTGGTCGATAGATGTGTTTATAATAAGGCTACCAAGGAGGAACGAGAATGGTGTTTGCATGGATTTTCCGATGCAAGTAAAGTGGCATATTGTGCTGTGGTGTACATTTTGCATAGGACAATCGAAGGTGTGAAGGTAACTTTATTGGTGAGCAAGACGAGAGTTGCGCCATTGAAGCAATTGAGTATACCACGATTAGAATTGATGGGGACCAGAATATGTGCAAAGTTAATGGACTCAGTGAAACGTTCATTGGGCAATCAGGTAGAAATCAGTGAAACGGTATTGTGGACAGATAGTATAACTGTTTTGTATTGGCTACAAAACAGGGGGAGTGGAAGCAGTTTGTCAGGCACAGAGTAAATGAGATTCTACTGCTGACAAACAAATGTGACTGGTGGCATTGTCCGGGCAGCGACAATCCTGCAGACTTGGGGTCCAGAGGGGTAAAGGCATCTGTCTTGAAGGGTAACCCAAGTTGGTGGCAAGGACCAGATTGGCTTGTAAAATCAGAGGAAGCATGGCCTAGTATTAGTGTATCAAGTACTTCCGAAAGTAAGAAAGAAGAGAAAGGTAGTGTTGTAATGTCTGTGAATATTAAGAAGGTAGAAGGGATTGTACAAGTTTTGAGCTTAGAAAGGATTAGCGAATTTACTAAGTTGTTAAGGGTGACTGCATGGGTAAAGCGATTTGTAGGCAATGTTAAGAGATCAGTAAAGGGGTTAGATTTATTGTTGGAACCGTTAACCAAGGTGGAGTTGACGGAGGCCGAGACTGAATGGGTGAAGTATTCACAGGCAGAGTTGCAACAGCAAGATAACTTCTCTCAGTTGGTGCGAAAATTTGGGATTGTTGAAAGGGAAGGTATTTTGCGCTGTAAGGGGCGACTAGCCAATTCAGACCAAGCTGTCGAGGGTCGTGAACCTGTTATTCTCCCAAAGGATCATAAGTTCACTGATATGATAAGAGCATGTCATGCTCAAGTGCACCATGGTGGAGTTAGGTCCACTCTGGCAGAGCTGAGGTCTAGGTTTTGGGTCCCAAAGGCACGACAGGTGGTGAAGAAAGTTCTTGGGAAATGCTTGACATGTAAGAGACATGAAGGTAAAGCATTCCAAGCTCCACCTGTGGCTGATATGCCGGAGTTTAGAGTCAGGCAAGCAGAACCATTTTCCAAAACAGGTGTGGACTTTGCTGGTCCACTATTTGTGAAGGGAAGATTGGGGCAGATGCAGAAGGTTTATATTGCCTTATTCTCCTGCTGTGTAACTCGGGGGTTGCACTTAGATCTTGTAGAAGACTTGTCAGCACCAGTATTCAGAAGGTGTCTGAGGAGATTTGCAGCAAGAAGAGGTACACCCAGTCTCATTGTTTTGGACAATGCTAAGACCTTCAAGGCAACAGCAAAGGCTTTGGTGAAGTTACATAGGGAGGTCAGAGCAGACCTAAGCACAAAGGGCATTGAATGGAAATTCAATCTGGAAAGGGCTCCATGGTGGGGAGGCTTTTTTGAAAGGATGGTCGGTAGTGTGAAGAGGTGCTTGAGAAAGGTTCTTGGCAAGGCTAGACTGTCATTCGACGAGCTATTAACAGTATTGACGGAAGTAGAGGCCACTCTTAATAGTCGACCACTCACGTACGATTATGAGGAGCTAGAGGAAGTGTTAACTCCTTCACATCTCCTTCATGGAATGAGGATAGCATCGTTGCCCAATTGGGATAACGACGGAGAGGAGTATGGGGAGGGTTTGGACTCCCAGGCCAGGTTTCGCTATTTGAGTGTGAAACTGGAACATTTTTGGAACAGGTGGAGGAAAGAATACTTGTGTGACTTGCAAGAATACCACAATTGTAGGTCGAGAGGTGAATACAATACAAGGGTGTTGACATGGGCGATGTTGTGCTTGTGTCAGATGAAGGAAAGAAAAGGAGTGACTGGAAGGTTGGGGTTGTTGAGGAATTGGTAAAGGGATGCGATAAGGTGGTTAGAGGTGTAAAGTTGAGGATGATAAGGAAGGTGAAACGATTGAACAGGCCAGTGCAAAGATTGTATCCGTTGGAAATTGGGAAAATTGAAGTGGAAGAGCCTGTGAGAATGAAGAGAGCAAAACGAGCGGCAGCTCTTGATGCTGCATGGAAAACAAAAGGGATGCTTGACTCCTGAGTGACTCAAGGGGGGAGTGTGTCATATAATGTGGGAATTATTGTTATTATTACTATCTTGTAATCAGATACACGTATCTGATGCATGTAATCAAAGCTCTTCAGTTAGGAACGAAAACAATGAACAATAGAGGGAACGGCATCTATAGAAAGGTTGATTGACTGTCGTGTAACTTGGAAGTCGATGTAAACCAGAAAGGACGATTTAGAGCTCGATGTAAATAGATATATTATGGATTCTATAATAAAGAAAATACTCCTTTAGAGCAAATGAATGTGTGATTCAATGGTTACGCAAATTACGCAACAACTTCCTTTTGAATTTATTTATCACTCTAAAATTTATACTTCCCATAATCGGAAAGCAAAAACATTTAAATTTTGCGACCGAGATGTGCAATGAAAAGGAAGGATCCCTAACTCATCGTTGCTAGTAATCGCGGTCGACGATTGACGAAGTATAGGTTGTGTAATTTGGTTTCGAAGGAGTCAACGAGATGAGTCCGATAGATTATGCATGTGAAGATATAATATAAATGGACCATTTCCATTGCTGCTATATAGACATGTCTAAAATCCATGATGTTGCTCTAGACTGGAATTTTTTAATTATTTACACAAAAAGAATAACTTGGCATTTCTGTTAATAAACTTGTAAGAATAGACATTTCCAGAATGCGTTACATATATCCACGTGGCATTAATTAATAAAAATTGTTATTGACAAACGTTTACTGTGAGCATCTTAACTTTCAGTAATAGATATTAAATTAATAAAGATCGCTAGACGGCTTCTCCCACTAAATTAAAATTTCCTTTTGTGAAAGTGCCCTTTTTTGAGATTCTGCCCCTGCTGCCCTGGGATGCTTCCAGCGCCTCTGCAATCACTTGTATTACAATAATTTCACAAGCACATCGGCTTTGTGATATTTTTAAAAAGCTTATTCAGCCTTTTGGTAATATTTTCAACAGCGTTTTGTAAGATTTAACAGCTTTTTCTATGTCGATATTTGAACAACTTTTTGCAATATTGTTCAACAGTTTGTAATACTTTTGAGCGTGTGACCGATGGTCAGCCTTCCACACATCAGGTAACTTTGACAGCAAAAAAAGTCTGAGGATTACATTTTCAGATAACAAGATCATCTAAAATTCTTCTCAGGAGAATCCAAAGATCACAAAATTTAACTGTGCAATTTTAACCAGAAACTTCAGACAACTGTCAATATCTGACAGCCCAACAGTAGCCCGAGTTCATGCCTAGCGGGCGTCTTGTTTAATTTGTAATTGTTTTGTGCATGCTAGTATACTGGTAGATATTTATAAGTATAAACTAAAGACAAATAAATACTATACTTACCATTTTCGTCTGGGGATTATCTTTAAGCCCAGACATCTTAAATGGTAAAATGTATTACCTGGACACTGGTATAAAGAGATAAATATAATGAATATGTATTGAAGTGATATGGTGTAAATTTTATATTCTTTCAGATATACTGGTAATAGTGATTTACAAAGTACTATACCTTTTCTTCTGGGTTGTCTCGCAGATAATCATTGAATCTTCTTCATCTTGATTTCTCTCCTACATGTATAAACAAGTGATAAACATTTTGGGTATAAGTGGGTAATTCATAGTGTTCTGTTGAGATCTTATTGAGATTTTAGTACACAATTGGCCAATTGTTTATTTTTACTGTATAATCCTCCTATTTAGTACAGTACTGTATATGGTCAGTAATAGTTTTGTCCCTGATTGCTGCTATTAAACATGTCTACAACTATCTGACATTTTAAGTGAGCCTTTTTTATTACTACATAATAATATATACTACTCTATATACCATTTGTATTTCTAACTGCCCTGCAGGCATTAGAATCATGTTTTTATATTTACTGTGTAGTCAAAGAAGAAATTTTAAATGTTCAAAGAAAATAGTCAGTTTTGAAATGCATTCCAAGTAAGTATACAGTATTAAATTATCAATACATGAAGTATGTAAATTAAGGGATTTGGACTGTACCTGCTTACATTTGCACCATTTGTATGCAGAATTATGTGGCTCGCCAACTTTACCAATTATTAAAATTACATATTGTATTAAACCTAAAACATGCTTAGTGAATATGTAGCATTGCAGGTTAATCAACTTGCCAAAGACAAATAATACTTTATACTGTACTAAACCACTCACTGGTAGACGTTATTCAAGGAAGTACCCCAATTGCTCCTTCAAGAAAGAGTTTCTTTTTACTCCATGGTTTTCACCAAACCAAATAGATGTAATTTTGTTCTTTCTACATCGATAACATTAATGAAGTCACAAATGACAATTATTATAAGTAATACCATGACATGAGGGAAATTAGTGATTAAATGTCCCCAAAAGCCAAGGGAGGATTTGTGGAAGTCTCGAGGGCATAGCCCAATAATGGACTTTCACAAATCCTCCAGAGGCTCGCGGGACATTTGTAATATAATAAGTATTAGTTTGTAATACCATGATTACGCAGGTAATATAATTGCATTGTTGAAAATTATTTTGAGAATGAGAATGTGTATAATACTGTGATTATGTAAGTAATATAATTGGCATTGTTGAAAATTATTTTGAGTAGGACAATCGAATGTTTTTTATGTTCGCTAGCCATGCATGCCGAGGGAAAAAATTGCCCTGTTTGGGGGAAATTAGAGATTAAATTCCCAGAAAAAAACAAAACCTAGGCGATCATGGTATTACACAAAATAATCCAATTTCACCAAAAATAATTTACATTATACTTTAGTATTTTATATTACAGGTATATAATATATTATATCAATTATTACCTTTCGCCAGAGATAGTGTAGTTTCTGTGGTTCCACCAGGAACTTCATCTTCTGAAGTTGGTGATGTACCAGAATAACTTCCACAACCAATTTCTGATTCTATTTGATAAAATACAAATTTTATTGAAAGTAAATATACTGTAAATTTCAAAGCAATGGAAACTATATCATGATCAATATGCCATGCGTACGGTCTTATTTCCGCTTCTACAGTCCATAATACTGTGTCCATATGGTCTGTGCCAACGTAATAATGTTGATTTTCTTCGGGTTATATTCTTCAGATTTAAAAATCAGAACTCAAGGAGCAAGACTGCAATTGACTTAACATGTTCATCTTCACAAGAAGTTCCAAGCAAACAGTTAAGTTCTTTGTTTCTTAATTTGCCCATTTCCGAACACGATAATTGCATAGAAATTTCATAGTAATGATCGACGGAACCAAATCAACTAGAAAATTATTGACATATTTTCTTTTTACTGAAGAATGAAAACTCGACCCAAACCAGATAGCAGTGATGACAGCGATTCGCCTGACATTAGTGATGGAAATCGAAAGCAGATATATTATCATGGCAATCTTCTTCTTCCTATTTTACCACGGAAAAAAATATCCTTTCTCCTCTTGAGGTCATGCGCCTACTGTTTAACATTGGCAAATCTGTAAGCAGTTCATTGGTGTGTAGTCAACAGCCATTGCATGTGGAGCACCACACAACGTTCATCGTGGATTTACAGTCGTCTGAAGATGTGAAGTGTGATGATGTTGGTAGCTGGAAAAACAATAGCTCCAATAAGTTCCAATTCACAAACGATGGAAGCAACTGGATTTTACACGAAGCGAGTCAAGCACACGACTCTTCTATAAAATATGTCGTGACATTGAAACGAGAGTACTTTGGTTTGAAGGTTGACGATAATGGAGACTTGAGAAGGCGAATTGATAGTATATCCGGTACGTTTTGCTGTATTCCCTGGGTTTTTTTTGGTACAGTTAATCGTGGTACATGTCTATACATATAACATTCTTGTCAACGTGCTTAAATCCTTCCGATCGATTGGTCGGTTACCGTATTTGCATCAGGCTATGCAAAATATTATGACGTCACAGTACAGTTATTAGTTTTATTTTATAAATGAAACATGGAGAATAGCCGAATTGTGTTTACACAACCTGCTGCAAACACTCGAGAGAGTAAGGCAGATATTTCTTGTATGCACTGAGATAAACCGAAATGAAAACATTTCTAATATAGAGGTACATGTATTGCTCCTTATTTGGACAAACTAACGACATGTTAATATTTCGTTTTTCGTTAAAAAGGCGAAGCAAAATAAATATAGAAATATTTCTAGTTCTCGGAAAATCGCCGAAAACCATTTCCCGCTTACAGTATCCAATGAAATGACAGGAATGCCTAGGGTTAATTCCGCATGCGCACGATTAATGAAACTAAATATGTATACAGTATGTACGTTAATATACATGTTTATGTTGTCTAGTGTCTGGCGGAGAGCTGCATCGATATTGCTTGGTCCAATATTCATTCGAGGGTGGAGTAGAACATCCCATTACGCAACGACAGCATGGAAAGTCCAAAACAAACCAACCGTATGTTCGGACGTGGTCAAGTACGAAGTCGTTGGTAAGGAGCGAATCCGAACACATGAATCCTCGTGAAGTGATGTACAAGACCGTGAGCGAGAACATTGGTGGCATTGCGACTTGTTCAAGTGTAGGGCAGCTACCTCGAAATCGGCAGCAAGTGAAAGACTTTGCAAGAATCCAAACACATGAAAATAAGAAGAAAAACCTCGCGGGAATAGAAGGGAATGACGATCCCTGGTATCGTCTTCTTGGGTAGAGTAAGAAGCAAGCTGCCAGCCGAGATACCGCGTTTATTAGATATGTAAGAGTTGCCCCTGAACCGTTGTGCGTCATGGCAACAGACCGACAACTTAATGACCTACAGAGCTTCACCTGCAGCCCCGTTGAGTATCGTCCGTTCACCGTTGACGGTTGATCCAACCTTCAACATTGGCCACTACAATGTTACCGAAATTACGTACCAGCATTTGCTACTAAGAAAACAGGCGAGATGTAAATCACCCATCCCTGACTGGTCCTGTTCTTCCACACGAAAAGAAAACAACTGAAACATATTCATCATTCAGTGGAGCATTGAGAACACTCGACCCAGGTCTGCGTGATGTTATGGCGTTCGGTACAGATGACGAACAGGCCCTGATTACAGGATTCAAAAACAATTATGACCGATCAATCAATATCCTTTGTGAAATACATATGAAGAAAAATATCGAGGTTGGGATCACCGGAAAGATTAAAGGCGACATTGTTGCAGATATTTTTGGAAGAAACATCGCTGGAAACGTCCGAGAAAGTGGTTTGACTGATGTACAGAATGCAGAAAAGTTTGATATCATGCTTCTCAATCTAAAAGAAAGGTGGTCTACCAGTCACCCAAATGGCTCAGTGTTCCATGAATGGTTTTATGAGCAGAAACGCGAAGAGTTTCTTAGCTCTGTCATTTATCCAGTTCGTCAAAGAGCTGGACGAGAGGATCAAAGAGAAAAAGTTTTAGAAAAGTGAACACTGTCACATTAGAGCAATCGACCTATTCAACCAGCAAAATTAACGAATTCCTTGGTAGAGAAGAGGATCCACTAAGGAATGAAATATTACACGCAGGCATCAGCTGGATTCCAAGGGATATTTTGTCTACAATTGTTAATAAAGCTTGTTCTCTGACAAGAAAACCTGATGGTGTAACATTGGTCGTAGCATCTTCTTCCAATCCACACAAGGCCCATATTGTCAATATCTTTCCGAATGGAAAAACCAATTGCTCTGATTGTCCTGGATTCACCGCCTCGTCCATTTGTGCGCATACAGTGTAACATTGGTCGTAGCATCTTCTTCCAATCCACACAAGGCCCATATTGTCAATATCTTTCCGAATGGAAAAACCAATTGCTCTGATTGTCCTGGATTCACCGCCTCGTCCATTTGTGCGCATACAGTGTAACATTGGTCGTAGCATCTTCTTCCAATCCACACAAGGCCCATATTGTCAATATCTTTCCGAATGGAAAAACCAATTGCTCTGATTGTCCTGGATTCACCGCCTCGTCCATTTGTGCGCATACAGTGTAACATTGGTCGTAGCATCTTCTTCCAATCCACACAAGGCCCATATTGTCAATATCTTTCCGAATGGAAAAACCAATTGCTCTGATTGTCCTGGATTCACCGCCTCGTCCATTTGTGCGCATACAGTCGCTGTATCTGTGAAACTGGACACAATAAATTCATTTATACGTTGGCTTGTTGCTTCGAAGAGAAACAAAGGTGGCATAAATTACAAAGGCGATAACATTTGGAATGCCAGTAGGGCGGAAGAGGAAGAAATGGAACGGCCACGACAGTTATTCCTCATGTATAGCAGATTCCAGAACTGCTCTACCAGCGACTAGCCAGACAGTCCGTATTTCTTTACCAGGATCAGTCCAGCAGACATGTTCCATCCAGCCCTTCCAACGTGCATCAGCTCATACTTCCAATTTCACACTGCAATCATCTCGTGACGACGCTATTTTCCCAACTGTATTCGATCAGGTAATGATTATGATGATGATAATACTGATAGAAATAATGTTGATTAGAAATAATGTTGATACTATTTTTCAAAACATATTTCTCGTATTGTTAGAGTTAGTTTAGAGACTTGTAAACCAATAAACATTTCACTTGAATTAATGGAACATTTCCATATCGTCTTTCAGATTCAGCCATCGCTGCACAACGTACCTCGATCGCCAGCCTTCCAACCAATCATACCTGGATTTCAGATGCCAGGTCTGGCTCCACCACCACTCCCAACAGCTCATGGTTACCCATCAATAGTACCCTGCACGCCACTAAATCATGCCGGAAACCAACACCGAGAAACGTAGTCGCCTTTCCAAATCCGAATGTTGGTGAGTGTATTGTTTATTTATTGCAGTTTTGTCCGGCTCAAACATCAATGTGTTTTGGATGTGGTAATCCTCTGAAGCAGAAGGGAACTATCCTACAAGTTCCAAATGACCTGGTCATTGTATATAACATGCTTAGAGAATGGTCTCACCAAGGGTCTGCACACAGTAAAATGGCAAATGTATACTTTCATTGCAAAGGTTCGTGTGTACAGAAGAAACAAGCAGATTTTGAAGGACATCTGTGTTGAATACCATCACAAATTGAGCTGCATTTCATCGAGCAGCACAGAGCGTATCTAAGTTGCAACTTGGACATCTAATAAATTTTAGAATTAAGAACAAGAATTCTACTTTCCTTTTTTCCTTGATGAAAAACATTCTAGGAAATATTTCTTACTTAATGTTATGTTTTGTATCGTTAACCTGAATAATCCTATTTTAGATTTTTTTAGTTTTATATTTGTTTTATTATTATATTACAAAGCATGCTTGCTAGGCGATCTATTGTGCGAGGCTTGAGATCGTCTAAATAAATATATGGTATAAATCTGCTGTTCTAATATTTCAACAATTTGTCATTAAATTTATACGGCTTTCAACACTTAAGTTTGAATGATGATAAATATGCAAGCTTCTCTGTTAAAGTATCTTAAACCTCAGACTTAATTATCACGAGCATGATTTTTAGGTATATACTTCATGGTAACACAGGTTTCCATCTGTTTTTTATTCGTATTTTTAAAGGTCGCACCATCGGCTTTTCAGCCAAGTGCAAATGTTCGTTACAACCAGAATTTTATTCAAACCAAAAAATATTTTAGTACTAATGATCCAAGCCATTATTTACTTGTGAACTAGGATGACCGCAAGATCACTAGATGCTTACAGCTTCCCTCTTGGAGACTTGGTTGACTCCAATCATATTTTTGTGCCAAGACCTTTAACTGAAGCTCGTAAGAAAAGCTTTAGTTATAGGGGAGCTGTCCTTTGGAACAGTCTCCATAATAATAGCAAGGCTGCCTCTTCATTAAGTCAATTTAAGTCTACGTTACAGTGTCCAATGTCTCGTTGAATATATTATGTTTGTTCTATTTTTTGAACTTTATGTATATGATTTATATTAGTATATATACTCATATTCTGTATAATTAGGTAAATGCATGGCTGATTTTTCCAAATAAATCTTTATTATTATTATATTATAAAGAAAACTATACTTGCCACAAAGATCATATTACAGATAGAATAATATGTCACATCATGGATCACCGGATTTTAGATATTATATAGCTTACTGTAAAATCTGGACTGGAATACTAAACCACGGAGTCGTATATCTGTAAAACCTGGACTATTATGAGAATTCGGAAGAAATATTTAACGTTGAGTGTTGTAGTTTGGCTGAAGGGAAAGGCTAAAGTTACGTTTTATGTCAGCATGACCATAGTAGCCCAAGAAATACAATGAATTTCATATTGAAAACTATTCCCATTCCCCTCGCAGCACGCGGTTTTAACTTTTTACCGGTTGCAAACCGGTGGGAAACTAAATTTACTGTTTGAAACAAACACTTGAACAAATATCCACACTACTTGAAAACTACAAAGAAAACCAACAAAAAAACTACACACAAGTAAGCAGGGATAATTTTACTAACCTGTCAACAACATTTGTTCTCAAAAATAGTTCGGAAAAGATCACAAAATAGCAAAAATTAACAGGGTTTGTCAATTGTTTTCGCTGTGACGATGCGGGATCAGATCATCTCTGTACTGGTCATTTTTTCAAATTGAAATAAAGCAACTCATTGGCCATTGAAAATAGTAAAACGTCTACGTCAATCGGAGGAAAATGAACAACAGGGGGGTTTAAGAAAAGACTTTCCTACAAAAAATATATTTATAGTTTCCCTTGTATTGTGAAAAAATTTAAAACCCATTTAAAGTTCTTATTTTCAATAAATTATTGGTGTCTCTACAACTACGACGATGTGAAAAGGAAAAGCTAGAGAATTGTACGCTCCTGTAACTAAATAAACAATGATTTTTTATATATCAATTTACTAAATAAATATTGTGAAATACGTCGTACGCAAAGCAACTTTACAAAAAATATATTAAAGGCTAGTTTT
Organism: Chrysogorgia sp. JL179-B06; assembly: GCA_035772405.1. Lineage (NCBI taxonomy): Eukaryota > Metazoa > Cnidaria > Anthozoa > Scleralcyonacea > Chrysogorgiidae > Chrysogorgia > Chrysogorgia sp. JL179-B06. The sequence continues at coordinate 10,701 of JAYKKM010000352.1, read as the reverse complement.
TTTCATGGTATAGTTCCCTTTAGAAATGGAACGTCAACTGGAAAGTTCTCTGCTTAATGTTCGCCGTTTTACTGTGTGGTAAGTTGGTAATATTTGCTTGCTTTTTAACGAATATGTTTATGTTATGGCTTGACTTTCTCAGTGTTTAATACACCCGGGTTGTCATTAATTTCTCAGTAGCACAAAAGGTAACTTTTCAGACATGAATTTGACTGGCTTTTAATATACCAAGCAAGAACATTTTCCGAACAGACCAAAAAAGTGTCAGTATATGCCGTAGAAAATATTTGAAAATATAAAGCAAAAAAAGCTTAGCATTTGAACAGGAATTTGACAATCGCATTTAACATGGAGAGAAAAAACTTTTGTGAACCCGACGACCAGAAATAATTACCGAGGCCGTCAAAATCTATCCACTTTTAAATTAAAAATAAACCAAGCCAGTTTTTACTGAGGAAACAACAAGCAGGACACGATGTGTAAAATATATATGTTTTACGGTAGGAACTTGGGAAGGTTGAAGTCAAAGCTGCCGATGACTGGCAATACAGTTTCGGACAGAACAACAAAAATTTCGATATATAGTATATGCCACAGAGAATATTTAGAAATTTTAAGGAAAAAAGCTCAGCATATGAGAACAGTTTTCGGACAGACCAAAACTACAAAGTGTCGACAGTATGCCGTGGAAAATATAAAGCAATTAAAAAGCTTAGCATTTGAACAGCATTCCGACAATCGTTTAACATTAAAATATGGAGAGAGAAAAACAAAATTTATAAAAAAACAGAAATTACCAAGGCCGTCAAAATCTATCCATTTTTTAATTCAAAAATTAAACCAAGTCAGTTTTTTACTTATAAATGGAAAAAGTTGAAGTCAAAGTTGCCGAGGACTGGCTTTACTAAGCAAGAACAGTTTTCGGACACACCAAAGCTATAAAGTGTCGACAGTATGCCGTAGAAAATATAAAAGCTTAACATTTTGAACAGGATTCCGCAACAATCGTTTAACATATTACAATATGGAGAGAAAAGTTTGTCCAGAAATTACTGAGGCCGTTTTGAAAATATTCAATAATAAACCAAGCCCATGCAGCAGTTTTCAATATACTGTTTTTTTCAAAGACCGATCCGAAGATCTCGCCACAGGTTTATATACGTATACTGAAACTGAAAACTGTTCAATCAAAATAAAGAAGACAAAACTGCTTGTCATTCCATCTGCAGACATATACATGTTGGCAATACAGCCGAAATTTATATGATCTACAGACTGTGAAAACAAAACAGCAATTGCGATTGGTGGACACCAGTCGAATGCACACACAATAATTTATTATATATAGTGTACCTTAATTGTGTTGTTCTACAGCAACACGATCTCCATAATGAATCATTTGATCTAATCCGAATTAATCCAAAGCCATGGCAGGAATATTTAACAAACTCAGCAACACGCGTGTTCTGCAGCTCTTGCTTCGACTGCAAACCTGAAAACCTGCATTTGCAACGGGTCACCATGCAACCTATAGCCTAATTTGTTCTTAAAATTAATCAAGGCTTTAGGTAACATCATTCGAACAAAATGTGACAACTAGTAATATATTGTATAGTTATGATGCTTTACATAAAAATATAAATTATAATTACGCAGTTAATTAGTAAGTTGATATGGCTAACTTTATATATTCCGTTAAAATTGTAGGATCATTTGCAATAATGAACACAACAAAGGTGACTTTTTGTCAACAAATTCAATACTGGACCATGCTAATATTAGTAACCAACAAGTTACTAAAATTACGCTAGGACAAGTCATCAGCAATATCTGGGGTGGCAGAGTCACTAACGCATTGTTGAGATCCGGTCACCTAAACCTTACAAAGCGCACTGTACACGAGGGAGACTTAAGAAAAATCGAATCGCTTTTAAAAGAAACTATGGACAACGTAAAATTATTATGTTCCGGTTATAGTGGATCATCAGAAAGAGGCTCTGCAGGAGTTACTGTGGAAGGTCGTCTGGTATGCGAGATCTTCGTCACATTGGTTCCGCCCAACATAACGGGATACAGTTTCGCTTAAAGATATTGTGGAAGAATTTGTGGATGTGACAGTGTCATTGTATGACATTGATACCGTTATTCGTTTGGTAGAGGCGTCGTCGTTTTGTTTAGGAAATGTAGTAATCCCTGACAGTCATGATCCCGAGTATTTACAGATGCCTGTCGCTGGTTCTAGAGTGGTAAACACTATGTCAAACGATGCACGAAAGGAAAATAGGCTAGTCTCTAAGTCGTGTCTATTACTTACCACAAGTAAAATCGCATGCAAGAATTGTTTGTTTCCCATTTATGGGCAAGGCAAAAGATCAAGACACACCACACAAAAAATGCAATTTACGGTATTTGGCTAGAGATGGATTAGAAGAAAAAATCAACACCCAGCAGATCAAAGAGTTTAGAAGCAATGCTACAAGAGAGAAACGGTTGAAAGAAGAGATGATAGAATTTTTAGAAAACGATAGTTTGGACCTGAGAAGAATATTTGACCAAATCGAGAATGAGAAGATATGCACTTGATTTGTATTGCAAGAACCCCAAAGCACTAGATACTATGCGAGAATTCATCGTACTTCCAAGCAACCGTCTTATAAGGTAAATCATGATACGGCAATTTGATCTTTTTATGGAATAGTATACGTTTTCTAAAAACCTCTTTTAACATGAGTGCTCTGTGTAAATGATATACGATGTTAATAAAAATTATCTTTAAGCCTAGTTTACACTTGTCGTAAGAATCGTAACGCAGCGACATACGCAAGCGCAGTAAGCACTTCATGGCAGATGAACTCCTTTGAATTTAGGAAGAACAAAGAGTTCAATTACGTATGTCGCTGCGTTACGATTCTTACGACAAGTGTAAACTAGGCTTTACCGTGCAGGTATTCCAAATACTCAGTCAATCAGAGATTATTGGGGTGGTTTGATCCTCGATGAAATGAAGATTCAGGTAACAACACAAGTGGGAATATATATTTGTTCAGATATACAATGACATGCAGTAATTGTATTGATATTTATTACACTTAAAATATTTTGCTTCTCTTCATTAGGAAGATTTACAAATGACAGTTAGAGAGGGTCGCCACCAACTTGTAGGAATGGTTGCACTTGGTGGATTTTACGAAGATATGAAACAAATTGAAACAGGTAAACTTTATAAACGATAACTGTTATGGCCATGATCGACATTTTAATTTGTTGTGTATGTTTTATGCATGGTTCAATTCTTGCTGTTACCATCCCCCCCCGGGGATTTGCAAATTTTCTATTACTGAACTGCACTTTCCCTGCCCCCGGGCAAGTAAAAAAATGCAATTCCCCACCCCGGGGACAAAATTGACAAAAACTAAAAAGTTTTTTTATACATGTACATTTCACAAGTAAAGAGTTACATGTATTATACTTTAAAGTTAAACTTTCTCTCTTTTTTTCTTCGCTTTACTTTCTTTTGCTTTTATTGCTCCCCTTTTCCTGTTTTCCTTTGTGGTTCTGAGATGTTCTACCCAGCACTTAACATCTTCCACTGACAGGCAGCATTCTTTGGCGAGTTTGGTGAGAGTCTCATCAGAAACATCGTGCACTTTTTCCAACGCGTTGCTAATAGTGGTATTTGGGGCTAAAGCTCGTAGAGCTTGCCCTTTCTCATGAAGTTGGATCAACATGCTGACATCTGTAACATAGTGGCCTGTACAAATGCCACCACTGCATGTTTTACACGTTTCTCCCCAAGGCCTTGTCTGGTCTATAACAGGATACGGGAAAAAGGCAAGAGATGGGCCACCGGAATTCCATTGTGCATCAATGGGTAATGTCGGTAAACCTGCAAGATATAAAAATATTATAATCAGTAAATAAAGAAAGGCAATATCTATTTAAATACTGTTGCAAATTCACATGTGCAGGTGTGGTACTTCAAACGAGAAATTCAAAAATTGTTAAAATTAACATACCAGGTACTTTACAGGTTGGGCATATATAGACAAGGTCTTCTTTGAGTGTTTCTCTGGCTGCTTCTTCTATATTAATGCAATCACCGTGATACCACTCACCACATTGATCGCACTGTACCATGAATCTGCAACAAAGCAAGACAAGATTATTGAATTTAATAAAGATCTGTCATAATGATGGATGAATAGTTTATTTGAGAACAATTTTAAAAAGGGTCATTAGTGCAATAAAAGTAGTGTGCCGTGTTGACAATGTTGAAATACAAATATAAAAAGTGGTTGAACTGTCAACATACTGTACTGTACGGAATACGAGGTCTAACCTTTCGAGCTGTTGGCCCTTTGTGGTTCGTTTCTCTCTGACGATGGGACACTGCTCGAAACATTAGACCTGGTATTCCGTATATTGGCAACAACCTTTTTGTATTTCGATTTGTAAAGGATCATTACTCTCTTACCCAGACTCGTGTTTCTTGCAATAGCAGAAAACTGGTTTCTGGTCATCTTCATCATTGCACATATGTACTTGGGACTCTTTTGACACATAATCTGACAAAAGAGAACAATTATGCTGTTAATTTTTTATGAATTCCAAGCCATATAGATTACTTATATGCAGCAACTAAATAGTCAATTTACCTTGGCACAGAGGATGGGGACAGTTCTTCATCCCACAACATTTCAGCAAAAAGATGTAATTTCCTGGAAGACTGTTGTCCATATGATTTACTCTCACTTTCCAAACTTCTCTAAAGTATTGGTACAGAGTTGGATTTTCTTTCTTGAGTTCTTCTCTATCTTTTTTCTTCCCACGAAGAAACTTGATGAGCTTCACTCTTCTTTCTTGATATATATGGGTTTCAGGTCCCTTGAACAAATGAATGGATGTTTTCATACAAGGTGTCTTATCAACTCTTGATATGTATTGATCAAGGGCAGATGACAAATTCTGTTGATGCAGTGTCTCACTGAAAGTTCCATCATTGTTAACAGGAGCCCCATTAAGCGTTGATGGTATGAATAGGTTTGAGTGTCCTCTGGCTAGACAACCATTCTGAAGTTCTACTCGGTTTAGAAAACTATCACCGCTGCTTCTTGTGGTGACAAGAGTTACTTTGGTAGGAACAGACATGTGCCTTTCTGTCCACAAGAACTGGACTTCATAATGACTAGGACCTTCGTCGGTAGCACCATCAACTCGAATAAATTCGATGTCTTTCGCCAATTCGTCTGACGTGGAAGGGTTCTTGTAGAATACGTGGCGAAACTGGTGATGTTGTGACAGCATCTGCATATCTGCTGCATGCTGCGAAGGAGATTTTTCATGAATTCCAGCGGCCTTTACAACTCCAGCACAAACTTCGTTTGTTGTGGATGTTTCCATGAAATTATAGCAAGTTGTCTGCAGTTGACATGGATGTTTACTCACAAAATCTGTGTGAGTTGTCATAGTCTGTTTAACTCCAAGTTGACCATGGGTTTTGTGGGTGAAGGTGGAGTTAAGCCGGAAGCCTGCTTGATCATCTCTGTTGACCAGGAGAGTGCTAGATCCATCACACTGAAGCTTGTCTAACGTTTTATATAATGATCTACTCCACTTAGTGTCAGGATTAAATCTTAACGAAAACCCCTTTCTTGCTCTTTGATACTTTATATGCGCTACTCCTTTGTAGGATTTGCTGGACAGCCTTCTTTTATTTCTAGGTACGCACAACTGCACCACAGTTCCTATGCTAAAATGGCGTCCATAGTGTTCCATTAGTTTTCGTTGAAGCAATTTAAATGTTAAGCGCTTCTCTTTCTTTGGATCACCAGAAAATGTGTACATGCCTGTCCTTCTCCACTTGTCTGCACCTATGTCACAACTTTCTGCAATAGATTCCATAACTTTTCCAATGTCAGAGTAAACTTTCTCAACTGACTTAGCAGATTTGCTGGTCTTTCTTTTCAACAGTCTCTCTTTAGCAATATTCACTTTCGCTCTTTTCTTTGCCTTTTCATTGATTTGCTTTAATTTCTTGGTCACACACATGTAACTTTCATTGCCATCACAAAAAGAATCTTGCTCTATTGGTACAAGCTGTTCATACTCTTCGTCACTGGATGATGCTATAGAAATATCTTCACTGGCAAGTTCTTTTTGGCTCATAGAATCAAGATATACAACATGAGATTTCTCAGAGATCTGAAATTCTTCATACGAGAGGCCAAGGTTTGATAGTTGTGTAACAAAATTCAACAGGAATTGGTCAAACACTTCATCTGTATACTCCTGTCTTTCAAATCTTGATTGAAGCAAAGTTACAAATGCAAACCAGTTGAAATCCACTTCTCTGAGAACATGTAATGCCTGCTCTGTAGTTACATTTAACTCTTCCAAAATTGTGCCAGGTGTTGCCAAAGGTCTATATTGCTGTTCACACCCAAGACCATCAGTGTTACCATGGGGCGTATTACATACACGTTCACTAATGACCACATTACCGCTGTTATGTAATGTTTTTTCACTGTCACACCGATTTTCTTTTCCCTGTATAATTGGACTTGAAGTGCTCTTGTCCAGTGATTTGCATTGTTCATCTTCACTCAAATCTTCCTCCTCGTCTTCGCTTTCATCTTCATCTTCCGAACTTGAAATGTCCAGATATCCACCAACATCTAGTCCCTGAGAAGTCAAAAAGGCTCTTTGTTCAACTTTGGCTAAATGCATATGCATAGACTTTATCTGTTCAGTTTTTTGGCATGCCTCTGATACAGCACTGGCTCGTTTCTGCATCCTTGCTACCTTGAACATAGAACTTGCCTGCCTTTTGCTCAGGTTATAACCGGAGCACACAACATGTTTGAGTCTGGTACGTTCAGCTTCACTTTCAGTTGACTTAAGAATGTCAAAATACTCAGAACTTGATATATAACTCTTTGACTGAGAACTTGGTAAACTCTGAGACAACTCACTCATCAACACACTATAGTCCACTTGCTCTTTCTTCTGAGAAATATAAACTCTTCCAGCACATCTTAAAGCAACAACAGGCATTTGAAGAAAACGCCTCTGGGCTTTCTCACAATCATACAAAACACCTGGGAATACCTTACTCCAAAGTACTGGTAATGGTGTGAACCTGTTACTGAGAACAATTGTTGCAGCATTAATTAAAGACTGGCACGAACAACCAATGTTATTGTGTATCGCTGTGCACCTCATTCTCTTGGCTATTATATATTGATCAAGTGTTAGTTCATTAAACAAACTTGCTCGAACGCCAGGATAAACATATTGCTTGTTTTTGTCTGTCAAGTTCCTTGATTCTTCAGATTGGAGCCTTTCCATAAAAAATCAATATGGTGCTCTTCACTTGAACCATCTTTACTAGCAGCAGGCATGTGAGCTGCTTCTTGGGTTGTCTTGATTGCTGGTAGATTCAACTCAGGATCGACTTCAACGATTACTTCACATTTTTCACTGGTTTCTGGTACATTACTTTCTTCCACTGTTGAAATGATGGTTGGGAGACTTGATCCAAGGCTTTCTTCACCATCGACTTCACATTCTTTACTGACATCAGGCTTGTTGACTTTAGAGAGCAAATACATTTTGTCATCCTTAATAACTTCTGAAATATCCACTTGTTCCGTTGTCATTCTGGTTGTTGGTAGACTTTCTGTAGGACTGGCAGCCAGACAATCATCACTCTCTGCAGGCAGATCAGCTGTGGCTGTACTCACTTTACCCAGGAGACTTGATTTACATGTGCTGTCAAGATTAATCTTCACACACACCAATTCACGCTCATCGCTTGTTTCAGACTGCTTGCCTTCAATGGTCACTTCTGCTGACTGCTTGACGGAGAATAATTTTCTAATATCAGGTGTCTGACGAATAGCCAAGCTTGTTGTTGGTGCTGCTGATTTATTTTTCTTCTTCTGATATCTAGCTTCTTTACTTGCAATAGCTGCCATGTTATTTTCCAACTTTTGCTTCTCAACTAACAGCTTTCTTAATTCTGCATGTGCTTTACTGCATTCCTCAAAGTTGGAGACACCAGATGACTTTGAAATATACTTTTGAGTCACGCTGATCTGTTCCTTCACAGATTCCAACTGTGCAGTGATGCTCGTTAAGGTATTAGCTCGTTGTGTGCTATTCAGCTTGGTGCGCTTAACATCTTTCTCACTGTTACCCTGGACAAGTTGAGACCTTGAACCACTCCTTTTTTTGAAAACATAACTCTCCCTTGCTTTTGACTCTGCTTGAAGTTTTAATGCAGCCCTATCATGTAGTAATGATGGATTGTTTTGAGATAGGTCATAAGCAGCTTTATTTACAGCAGTCTGCCAGCTGGAAAGCTCTTTGTTTCCAGCTTGCCCATAAATTTTAGATTGCTGTTTTATCCAATCCCCATCTGATGATTTACTGCCCAATTTCTGGTTATCAGTATCCTTTGTAGCTTTAAGTTCCTTATTGCATGTTGGTGTTACAATAATATGGTATGCTGTGTTTTCAGCATTTATATCTGGAAACTGTGTACTTACAGCTTTTTAAAATTTCAGTCGAAGACCTTCACTTTTTATCATATTTTGCAAGTTTGTGTCTTCAAGGAGAGTAAATACATCTCCATCAACGTCATTTTCTTGAAAATTGATAAAACAAAATATACATAAACAGACTCTATATACATTTATTAAATATGATATTACATGTATACTAGAGGTACTGTAGTTTATATGTAATATTAGTTTATATAACTCACAATAAAAACTAGATTTGTACCATGTGACCATGATATTTTTGGACTAATTCCCCTCTCAGACCTCAAATTACCTGGTAACTCAAATTACCCATTTGGCTGCGATCAGGCGCTCGAATTTCCTTTTTGGCCAGAAATTTAAAACACTTGCAATTTAATATACAATGTTCGGTATATTAAATATATCCGTTATAGGCCTTCTGCTTGGAGTATTCCACAAAAAGTTGTAATACCTTGGTCATAAACCTCCTTTCATCTATTAATAAACTGCTTTAAATAATAAGACCTGTATCTATAAATTATTATAATTTGCATTCATATGTTGATTTGCATACGAAAAAGTTAAACATGTTAAAATACTTTTCAATATTTAAAATGGAATTACCTTCAAACACAGGAATCAGTTTCGAAAGGTTTTGCTCTTTCAGCCAGTCAGTGACAAATGCGATTGATTTTCCAGAGAAAATTTGACGAAGCTGCTTGCTGTTCGACGCCATCTTTCGCCCCAACATCCTTTGCGGTCAGGTTTTATATTCCCCGGCCCACCCCCCGAGATACCCGCGGGACAGACGGTCAACAAAATTCCCCACCCCCGGGAAGTCAGGACCAACGTTTCCCCCGGGGGGGGATGGTAACAGCAAGAATTGAACCATGCATTACTAGATCGTATACTAATATTTAACTAATATTATACTAATATTTAAGCAACTTCGTGTACGCATCTGCTTCAGTTCATTTTCCTCAGCGATTGTGGCTTTAGGTTCCCTCTGGCGAGTTTTCCAACAGCGCAATGCCCTCCATCTGTTTTATATCTTCAATTCTGGGAAGGAATATTACAAATGAAAAGAGCCGGTTTCAAGTATGTTCAGTTGTATTATATATATGTGTGTGTGTGTGTGTGTACATTCTCTTTTATAATTGATTTTATGAATTATTTGACCTTATCTGTTTTGAATTGTTTTTAATTAGCATTTATTATCTCATATGTTGGACTGTGTGATGCCAACACTAGTTTGATAATAATTCCTCACTTCGCAAATTGGTAGTCCCCATTGAATTAATTTTATATTGTGTTTACAATATGGCTAATGGGAAGATCCAATGGAATTTAGTATAAGTTGACTGTATGGTATACGCAAGTGACTATTCCACGGGCACAAACTTATAGATCTAAAATTATAAAAAAACCCGAACGTGTTTTTTTGCAGTATAAAGAAAAATCTTTAACAAGCGAATTTCTCTTCAATTACATCAACATCGTTAAGAAACTTCGTAACAATGTTGAAAGAAAAGCGGGCCCTCGTCCTGGAACTATAAGGGGCCTTGGCAAAGATGGTAGACTTATATTCTTGTGTCACTGGAAGGAAGCCTACTTGTGGGATCAAATATACAATTCTACGCCATTACCACGAAAAACTAAAAGAGGACCATTTCCAATTGACACCCAGTTCACAGGAGTGAGAAATGGGTTGGCTGAAGAAATGTATATGGATAAATAATGTTTTGCCTGATGAGAAAGTACGTAGTGGAACAATTATATCAATACGTACACAAACCCTCCCTAAATATCCCGATCACTCGAGTTCACATGAGACAATTTATTCATATTGAAAACTGTTTGATTATTTGGTTTGATTGTAGGCTTATAAAGTCTATTATTGATTGCAACAGAGCGTTAACGAAAAGAAATCCCGATAGACTGAATCTAACCAATTGGCTTTCCTTAAGCATACAAGTCGTAAGTTTGAACTATTTCTCCGATAAGCATGCAATTTAATCATAACGATATCACCGCCCTGCAAAATTTATACAGGATGCACTACATTCGTTTCTCGAAGGGAAAGAGCAATCCCTGGTGTAGGGCAGACGCAAAAAAACGAGTTCCTCTCAGACAAGCTAGTGGTTTGACTTACAATCTAGATTCTTGGTTTTCGTTC
>JAYKKM010000351.1:4990000-5167645 GCA_035772405.1 Chrysogorgia sp. JL179-B06 | reverse complement strand
AATACAATTCCCTCCCCTCAAAAAACAAATCCCTACCTAAAATAAAAATCCCTACCCTAGAAATATAAATCCCGACCTAAAATAAAATCCCGTACCGAAAATAAAATCCCTACCTAAAATAAAATCCCTACCTAAAATAAAATCCCTCCCGAAAATAAAATCCCTCCCTAAAATAAAATCCTCTACCTAAAAAGACTAAAATCCCTACCTAAAATAAAAAAGTCCCTACCTAAAATAAAATCCCACCCTAAAAGTAAAATGCCCTACCTGAAAAAATAACATCCCTCCCCGAAAATAAAATGTCCCTACCTGAAAATGAAAAATGTGTCCCTACCTAAAGATTAAAATCCCTACCTAAAATAAAAGTCCCTACCTCAAAAAACAAATCCCTCCCTAAAATAAAATCCCTACCTAAAACTAACAATCCCTACCTAAAATACACATCCCTACCGAATACTAAAATGCCCTACCCTAAAATAAAATTCCCTACCTGAAAAAGTGAAAGATGTCCCTGACCTAAAAGTAAAAAGCCCCTACAGAAAAAGTAAAAATTCCCTACCTAAAATAAAAGTCCCTACCTAAAAGTGTGTAAAATCCCTACCTAAAATAAAATTCCCTACCTAAAATAAAATGCCCTACCTAAAATAAACATCCCTGACCTAAAATAAAATGTCCCTACCTAAAATATAAATCCCTACCTAAAAGTAAAATGCCCACCCTAAAATAAAGATCCCTCCCCGCAAAATAACAAACGCCCGTACCTAAAATAAATTCCCTCCCTAAAAAAATAAAAATCCGTAAAACTAAAATCCCTACCTAAAATAAAATCCCTACCTTAAAATAAAATGCCCTACCTGAGAAAATGAAAATTCCCTCCCTAAAAGAAAAATCCCTGACCTAAAAGTTAAAATCCCTACCTAAAATAAAATCCCTCCCTAAAATAAAATCCCTACCTAAAATAAAAGTCCCTACCTGAAAATAAAATCCCTACCTAAAATAAAATCCCGCCCTTAAAATAAAATCCCTCCCTCAAAAAAACAAATCCCGACCTAAAAATGTAAAATCCCTCCCTAAAATATAAATCGCCTCCCTAAAAATAAAATCCCTACCTAAAATAAAATCCCTACCTAAAATAAAAATCCCTACCTAAAATAAAATCCCGCTCCCTCAAAAAAAACAAATCCCTCCCTGAACAAATAAAATCCCCTGCCCTCAAAAAAACAAATCCCCTCCCTGCTAAAAAACAAATCCCCACCTAAAAGATAAATCCCTACCTAAAATAAAATCCCTACCTAAAATAAAATGCCCTACCCTAAAATAAAAGCCCTCCCTCCGCTAAAAATAAAAAATCCCTCCCGTAAAAATAAAATGCCCTCCCTCAAAAAACAAATCCCTACCTAAAATATGTAAAGTCCCTACCAATAAATAAAAGTCCCTACCGTAAAATAGAAATCCCTACCTTAAAATGAAAATCCCTGCCCTAAAAACGAAAATGCCCTACCTAAAACCTACCCGGCCGAACATAACCACAATATAACCACCCCACCACTACACTACCTCGTCCCAGGAAACAACCCCTAGCACATCCCCCCCCACCAGCCCCCCACCCAACTTTAACAAAATGTTTCATATAAACCCTCTACACCCCGAAAGGTAAAATTTCCCAATCTAAGGCACACGCAGTCGAACTCATAATACTAGTATAAGCTATAGCCTGAACATTCAACACGTACCACTAAGGTAAAGGCCACGTTTGTGCGAAAAAACCCAATAAAGCAGCCAAGGGACGGAATCTCTGGCTATACACTAAATGTTATCATCAACGCCATTAACCAGTGTTAATTGAACCTAACTAAGTGATAATACATTATACCCGAGCTAAGGCTATTTTTTGTACATGTCCTGTTGCAAATCGTTGGAGTGAACGATGGTTATGTCCTTAAAAAGAACTGCCAATATATTTTATCATCCCTTTACTTCGTTGACATGTGCTTTTGTTAATTTAGATAATTGAATATTGGGTATGGGTATTGTAACTTTTTTAACTGGAACCATAGAGAACAAATTCTGTTTTCCCCCTTTCTTGATGTTTATAATCATGTTATTCTTCATCTAAACCATCTAACCAAATACAGTTTAAACTCCTGTGTTCAAGATCATTTCCACTTCCGCTTGATCTTTTATCGGCATAGTAGCAAGGACGGTGACATCTGCGTAAAAGGAGTAATTGCCTTTGTTTCGTGCGTTGATCAGTAATGCTAATAGTAAAGGACCTCATGGGAACCCTGGGGCACTCCAATGGTGACCCTTTTTCCACATTTGAGGTGCAACCGTCGAAGTTCACATATTGCGATCTATTAAAAAGATAGTCATGTAACCACAAGTCCACAGACTCCTGGTCTTGATCCTTATAACTTGAACAATTATTTCCAATAGATTTGCATGACGAACAGTATCAAAGGCTTTTATATTTAGGACACACGTAAACCGCTCCTGAACAATAACCTCTGTCAATATTTTTCTCTCCGAATTTTATCTGTGAGATAAGTCACAGCATGCTGTTTTGATCTGCCACGCGGCAAAACCCAAAACTGATAGGGAGAGAAAAGAGTCGTTTGGATTCTAGATAATCAGGCAGCTGGTTATATTCGATCGTTTCTAGCTGGTTATATACGATCGTTTCCTATTTGAATCAGTCTATAGGTGGTATGTTATCGTGACTCAGCTGCCTTTGATGGATTAAATAACAATAACATGCTCCTGGACGGACTTCAGAAAAGGTGAAGAGCTTGCAGTTTGGGTTTACTTTGGGTTCCACGAAGACTAACATATTAAGAATAAACCATCTCCCAGGTTCAAGTTGGTAAGCACCCGATGGATGTGATACTTTTATAGCAGCGCTGCTACGCTGTAAAATAGGTACAAAATGCATTGGTGGATTGTTTGTTTATGCAGTCGTCGGTGTATCGACAATTTAAACACCTTAGCATTTTCGACTTTTCCTCCTTTGCTGGGAACATTTTCTTTATGTTAGATCCAAAAATCTTTAGGATTTTTCATACTTCTCTTGAATAAGCATCGGTTATAGTTGGCTTTACTTTTTTCCTTATCATTAAAGTGACAGAATTTCTTAGCCGGCGATAAGTGGACCAAGTCGTTTTCACTGTTAGATTTTATCTGGCTTTTCGAAGATAATAGCTATCTCGTTCTTTTAATTTACTCTTAATTATGTCCACCAGGGGGACTCCCTGGCCACTTCACCATTTTCTCTCCACAATTAAAACGCATTCAGTCAGATTTTAAAAGTTATTACCAGGAGAAGGTTCAAGTAGTCTAGCCGGAATATTGTATCCCATAGAGATATTCGTCTAATCTTTCTTAAAAAGCATCTTTGTTATAAGATTTATGAGTCCCGGTGTTATGAATTTTGCAAGTGTTCAGCTTCCGAATAATACCCGTGAGATCATGATCGCTTAACCATTCAGCAAAGAACAACATTAAAATGATGTGGTTTGATGCTATTCATGTCCTATGAGTGTACTGGTTTCCTTCGTTTATTCAAGTTGGTTGTTTTATAAGTTGTTAAACCCATTTACTTTAATAATAATTTTTTAAGATCCCTTAATGCAGGGTCAGAAAACCGATTTCATATTGTTACAGTTGAGGTCCCCCTTGCGAGGATTGATTATCTATTATCTCTCAGCAGAAGCAAGGTTCAGTAACCACATCTGCAAATGTTTTAGAGTCGAAAATCGCTGCTGAGGAATGTTTTGAATTATCGGGTGGGCGGTAGTACAAAACCGAACCAAACAATGATTTAGTATTTTTTAGTAAACAATTCCAAGCAGATACTTTCATTGTCTTCGCGTTCAAGATCGTGTCGCCGTTGCCAGTTCATATCATCTCTCATATAAACACAAATACCCACTACTTTGCCGTTTGCTCGATCATTTCTTATCAGTTTAAAGCCATTAATCTGAAGCTGTGTATCAGCATGGGAATTGTTAAGGTGTGATTCCGTAATTCCCAAAATGTGAATATTCTTCTTGGTTTCTTGTAAAAAGATATTCACAAAGTCGATTTTCGAAGCTAAGCCATTAACGTTCTGGTGATATATTTTGAGACCTCGAGTAGAGAGCTGTTCAATAAGATCGTTGAACAATGGCTCCGTTTGACGTTGTTCGTGGTCTTTATCTGATTGTCCTTGGTTTTGTTCAACTAGGTTCAAACAGGGCGACAGTGGAACTGCTTATGGCCGTCTCGTTCATCAAGTTTATCGATAAGGACATGGAATAATTGCTTTCAAGAATCACATGAGCGTTGTAGTTGATTCTTTCGAATAGTCTTTGAGCATCCGCCGCATCTGACAGCTGGACCAGGGCATACCAGGCCACCTATACTTAGCGATCGTACTCCCGCATCTTGGTTATGCTACACAGTCTGATATGGTCACCACAGTCTATTGAACTGATCAGGCGTGTCGAACAAGTCCAACGTCGAGCAACCAAAGCCATCTTAAACCTTCCATTCCTCGACATCCTACAAACAACGTCTGCTATCTCTAAACTTACTTCCAATCACTTACTGGCATGAATATCTGGACATGATCTTCTTTTTTAAAGCTATTAACAAACTTACGAAAATCAACCCCGAAACTCTACCTGTTCCCTGTACACCTAAACGATTAACAAGAACCTCCTCCAAAGTGTGGCTCAGCCCGGAGTCTGGCTGGTGCTCTGTGCTGCTGTAGTTGGCCTCCGGAAGATCTTTTAGTCTTTGATCTTTACTTTATTTTTATTCCTACATATCTGGGACCGTTATAATTGCCGTATGCTGTTGCGGCGAACCCTGCCACATTTCTACATTTTTGACGTTGTTTTTTTGTTATTATTCTTGTAATTTACCCGCAGCGGCCCAAATCTGAATAAAATAAAAAATAAATAAATAAAATAGTTCTATCTCCCGCTAGTATAAGCAATAATTTCAGAGCGTCCTTTAGTCGTAGATTTAATCCATAATCCTGCCAAAGCGATGAAGAAATGAACGATTCGTTTATATCTGTAGCTTCTTCATAATGGAACGAATAACATACTGAATTACTACCAACCAGAGATGGCTTTTTTACGGCAAATATGACCACTATTGCAAGAGCAATTCGAAGCATGACCGGTTAGCAAATGGTTGCCCTAAAGTTCCTCGAGCTGTGTAACGTTTGCTGCTAAAATGGTGGACTGAATTACCGAGAAGAGGGATGTATGCTAATACAACCTGTATATCGCATACATCTCGACGTGCGAGGTAATTAACGGACTTATTTCATGATTGACGAGGTTTTCTAACAAAGTTTTGTCTATTTATTCCACCTTGCACAACTATTTTCCTAGTTTTTCTTCATTTCTTATCTAATTAGTATTCATAGGGTTGTATGCTATAGCATCCCGCGGTACATTAAAGAAAACTGACTCAATCATGTAATATTCTGATAACACGCATGAGAATCCAACTGTCGTAAAGTTTGGGAGCGGTTTTCAATATTCTTTGTGAGTGCGCGGGGCTTATAAATCTATTGAATTGAAAATATTCGTGAGGTTGATGAAGTTATTCATGAGGTAGATCATTCAGATCCCGATACTTCCCTAAAAATATTCAAAACCGCTCTGGCCAACAAAAAATACAATTTTTTTTAGAATTAGAATTTTTTTATACAAAAATACAATATTTTCAGAATACCTCACTAATGATGATATAAGGCGGTTATATACCTTAGACCTCAATGTTTTATCGATATATCAGCCCTCGAGTTGAAAATCGCTTAATGGTCAACTATACCTTTTGATGTTATTTTATCTTCCAAAGCAGTTCTCATCTATATAGGGCATAAAAACCGAACCAAAGTAACCTATTTTAATTTTTTCTTCGGTTTTGAATAAAACCTTTTAATTATTTAACGGAAATAACCTCAAAAGGTATATCGTTGACCTTTAAACACCTCGGTCACGGTATATAGCCTTTACTATAACTAGGAATATATGGACATGGCCATGGACATGCAGACGGATGTGTTTAACGACTTCTTTATAAATCCCAATACATGATATGGTCACTCAAATTGTACAAGACCAAAATGTTGGTCAGTATAAAAACCACAATGGTTCCACAGATTATTTAATAAAGAGGCCGGAGACGTGTAATAAATAGCCTATAATAGGTTGGTAATAATGGTCAGCTGTGCCAACCCTTATATCCTAACACCAACACTAAAACTTCATCCTAACCATAACCCCCATGGGGAGCCCCGTGCCCACACTGCACTTGCGCAACCATTAGGGTTAGGGTGAAAGTCTAGGCGAGGGATTAAGATTACCGTTTAGGATTAGAGCTAAGATTAGGTGTAGAATTAGGAGTTTACGAGTCGAGTGTGTCAAAGTTCGAGGGTCATGGGATGATCCAAAAGTACCTTTTAAAGGACATTGGCAATAAAAAATAAGTTTGTCTAATATAAAAGAACTCGATAAATGATAGATGTAAATGAGATGGTCCCTGACGTCGTGTGCATGGTAGAGAATTTTCACTCATTAAAAAGTCTTATATCTCAGTGATTTCTAAGTTTACAACGTTCATTATCATGAGAAGTTAGTGTACAGTACGCACATTTTCATGTAAATTTGTGGAACAAACTTGAAGACGGAACTAATATTTTTAATGAGTGAAAATTCTCTACCCAGACCATCTCATTTACATATCAACACAAACTGAAATATTTCAAAAACGAAGTAAAATACGGGAAAGTTAACAGGTGTTACTCTATCGTTTTTTACGAGCTCGTTCATATTAGACAAACTTAAATTTTGTTGCCAATGTCCTTTAAAAGTACCTTTTACATAATCCCAATCCTGACCCTAACCTCAATCCTAACCTTAAATCTATAAACGCTAACCTAAACAAAAATAAAGACGCAGACAAAAACAGAAAGGTCCTTTTTGATCACCTCTTAGCCATTTCCAGACGTTCTACGTCATCGCTGTTTAATCGCCCCAGTCTCCTGACTCATATTTCCGCTACATATATATGATCACTTTGTGAAGCGAAAACGTAGCTTTACGGTTTTCCCATTGCAATTTTATTTTCTTTTCATGCTTTATAGTAGTCTCCTTCGCATCCGTCAGTTCGAGTTCGTTATCACTCCCCTCAACTACCGCCTGCTAACCCGAGCAGCAAATTCCTTTCCAATTGTTGACCAATCAGAGTCAGACTTCCAATATCTGGAAACCTGACCTTCGACCTTGAGCTGACCGTTTGAAAACTAGTTCAGTAACAATTTTGCGTAAATAGAATCAATATAAATGATGTTGTATTATCTGTGAATTACAATATGAATACATGTAGTGGCGCTTTTAACTTTATTTCATATAGGAATATAAAACTGAATAACAAGATTTATTATCCGCTTAGATACATGTGGCCGACGCTTGTAGCTTTTAAAAAGGCTTTTCACACAAATTTGTTTACACGACCAGCAAGAACATATTCATAATACCATTCTTCGTAAACTTTGTAAAGCTCAGAGCTATAGTAAGCGAAAATATTAGCTTTCAAGGTAAACTGGCAGTCGATTAAGACACTAAACCCTTTTGTTTACAATCTTAAATCTCTCTCAACGCTCTCTGACATTCACGCTTATTTGTTTGCATAGGCCACAGCAAGAACATAGTCAAAACAATTATCTTCGTAAATTTCGTGAAGTTCTAGGCTAAACTTTTCAAAATATTAGCTTTATTTAACAACACCATGCAGCCAGGATGGCTTTATTTAGCACGATTTATTTAGTGCAATTTCATTGGTCCGTGTACACAAAGGGAAGGGAATGTAGTTCTCGGGTGAGCAGACGTTAGTACATGGCGAGGCATTAAGCGAGCCATTAGAACGTCTGCGAAGGAGGCTAGCTTTATAGATGCTAAATTATAAAAACACGCAACGAAATAATTCATTTCATACCACACTTCAAGTCGCAAGTGTATCCAAGCCTACATGTATATGTGCAACCGTGATAAGCAGCAAAACGAGTCAATACGATCATTGAATTTCATCAAAATATCTAACGGGTTAAAAGT
Organism: Chrysogorgia sp. JL179-B06; assembly: GCA_035772405.1. Classification (NCBI taxonomy): domain Eukaryota; kingdom Metazoa; phylum Cnidaria; class Anthozoa; order Scleralcyonacea; family Chrysogorgiidae; genus Chrysogorgia; species Chrysogorgia sp. JL179-B06. Next base: position 5,159,534 of record JAYKKM010000351.1, on the reverse strand, counting down.
ACATTGTCCACTGGAATCGCGGCCAAAACGTGAGTGACAGATGTAAGTCTCATCATAGTTAATATAGAAGATATGGTTTGGAAACTCGGTCTTATTCTTTGTTCTGGGTTATTGTTCATGTTTATGCAAATGTGTGCACTTTCACACTTGCTGAACACATTGTATTTTCTGTATGATGAATAGCAATCATCCAATAGCAGCATTTGGGTTGAATCATTCAAACCATGTTTATTTAAATATTAATAAGCAAAAAAACAAAAGGTTTTGTGCACGGTCAGGACCATTTCAACCTAAAATCACAGCTCATTATAGACGCTTTGAAGTTCGCCGGCTTTCCTAACCATTCCCCTCTATTAACTATGGTCTCATCGACTCTTATCTTCGCTCTACAAGTCTTAAATGGATACTCCAGCCAAAAATACAAATGAAGTTCATATGAAAGATCTTACTGACTTTAGTTTATTCCCAAAGTTTCAGCATTCCTATCAATTTAGTTAAGAAGATATGGCTAGTTGAAGTCAGTGATGAATTTACAGGGGGTGGGCGCATCCCTGGCCTTGGCCAAGGGGTGCAGGAGGGGTGCCAATTGCCTTGTCAAATCAAGTTTTTTTTCGATTTGGAAAGGTAATTGTCAAACAAACAAAAAATAGTGACAAAATTAAGATAATAGCATGATAACGTACAATAGTTAGACAATTCAAATTGCAAGCAAGTCTTCAATCTTGAGTACAAAACTACAGACTACAGACTACACACTAGTGCCTTGCTGCAGTGGCATGTGACGCGTGTGTCCCCAATCCCCTGCCGTAGCTCCATCAGCGGCGCTCCACCCTGTCTCAGTCGCGCCCCACACCGCAGACCTGATCTTACTTCGCTCGCTAAGCACACCCCCCCCCCCCCCCCCCCCCCCACCAGATCAAGCTGGATCGTAGAATATTTGACGATTTTGACGCCATATTTGTTTTGAAAATATGACATGATTGAGTGGTTCTTTATCGAGTTGTTTTGATGGTGACCACATAGCTGCATGGCTAGCTGTTGTGAGTGCTCTTTGGATGAAAATTAGTCGAAATAAACTATTTAGTTCCTCGTGTGGGAAAATAGAGGAGCTCTTAGGCATAATACGAGATAGACGCTATCAGTGACGTCATATTTGAGAAACAGATATGGCGTCGAAATTGGACAAACTCTCCAACTTTAACTTGCGATATCCTCCGGACGTAATTGATTTGAATGCCAAAACTTTGGAATTAAACTAAGATTCAGAAAGATCTTTTATATGAACTTCACTTGTATTTTGACTGGAGTACAGTTTAATATCCATCATATCTTGTCCACGATTCCCCCTCATAATCTCCAACACCAACGATCATCTCCTGAGGAGTACGCTCACCGGAAACACAGGCAACGGTCCCTCGCTCTGCTAACTGCCCTCTTCCCATAACATCAATATCATCTTTGTAACCGGCTGTCCCCTTGCCAAGCAGATCTCGTGGCAACCGTCATCTTCACAGCCATCACCCACCTGCGATCCGGTCAAACTCTCGCCTTAACATAGAATCTTGGTAAGGAGGGTTCTGTATTTGAATGAGAATGATAGTATGAGGTGAATTTAAAATTGGGTTCAAATTCGCTTCACGTGGCGGTGAATTCGCTTCACCAGTGCAGTCCCCATCTGCCAACGAGGACATCGATTCAGACAAAGCAGCGTCCGCAGCAACCCCTGATGTAACTATATCACTACTGTCTCCTAACGCACACCATGCTTAGTGCATCCTCGGGTTTGCACGAATGGTGTTTCACCTGGGACTGGTACTTGAACGTCTTTTGTGCATTTCACACAAGAGTAAGGCCTGTCTTCGGAATGGCTCACGAGATGAGCCTGCAGTCCAGCTTGCTGGTTAAACGAACGCTCGCATAGAGTACAGTTAAACGGTTTCTCGCCGCTGTGTATCCTCTCGTGGACCTTGAGATGCTCTCGCCTACCAAAACTCTTATCGCAATCATTGCACGAGAAAGGCTTCAGTTTGCTATGAACCAGTCTGTGGGTCGCGAGATGACTGCGACGGTAAAAGGCCTGGTCGCATTCCTGACATTTGTAAGGCCGCCGACCGCTATGCACGAGCAGATTGATCTCTCAAGCTGTTCTTCGCTTTGTATTTCTTGTGGCATTGCGGACATTCGTAGTCGCGCTCATCAACGTGTGTCTCCTCGTGTTTTTTCAACATATGTTTTCGCCTTGAAACTCCTTGTTGCATGTGGGACACGGGAAAGGTCGTTCTTCCTTGTGAACGTACATGTGGCGTTTGACGTTGTCCAAAGTCTTGAACCACTTGTCACATTCTTCGCACTTGAACGGTCGGACATCTGGGTGTACCGTGGAATGTTTACTCAATTGCTGTTTCGTAGAGAAGGTTTTGCTACACTGACCACAATGTAACGCAGGCCCAGCGACGGCAGCCTGCCTTTGCACGTGATACTTGAACATGACGTATGGTGAACGACAGATCGGCATACATTTTCTGACAAATGCAACACTGATACGAGATTTTGGTTGCAAAACCTTGATCGTTCGATTCCACAGAATCTCCATGCTTAGTAATACCCTTCATCTTCATTTGATGCTAAAAAATCCAACAGAATAAAATGAGTAATGCAGACAGAGAAATTTCAAGTATATTAATGAGCTCAGTTGTAACCCCGTGCTCAATTTACCGAACATGGGGTCAAACATGGTGATACAAAAAGGTTGATGTGGAATGTCAATTGGTTAAACATGGTGATACAGAAAAGGTTAAACATGATGCTATAGAAAAGGTTCAAACATACAGATAATGTTAAACATGGTGCTACAGAAAAGCTTAATGGTGCTACAAATAATGTTTAAACACGGTGCTACTGAAAAGAATAAACATGGTACTACAGGTATCAGCGGTCGCATCCGAGTCATGGGTTAAAATACTACATCTTGCAGGGATATCCAAAAAGCTTAAATCTCTTGTTTAGTGGCTTGGGTTCGCAATATCCCTGCAAGATGACGTACTTACCGAGAAATAGGCCATGCCCCCGGTTTTAGGATGCTAAGTTTTATTTACAAAACTGTCTGGGAAGCTTCGAAGCCATTCGTTATCCGCGTTTTGTTGAGTGAACGTCTCGTGTTGTCTCGAAAACAGCCAGTCGTCGTTGTTCTTGCAAGATAAAATGTCGCTTACACAGGAGTTAGATGGATGACTCGAGGAGCTACTGTTGCTGGGGAACACGCGTCGGTTATCCCCATGTACATGTAGGCTTAGCATTATCGCTGCTCGCTGTCATCATGTTTGCTACTGACTGCTCCCGCTATATTCGCATGCACTACTGTGTGTGTGAGAGTACGATACAGTATGTTATGCTGCCTTTGCAATTATTCGTTTTCCTAAACTTCCACCCGTATTTATATAACTGATTAGAAACACGGAAAATGTTTTCTATTTCTTAATTGCTGTTATTATAGGTGATTTAAAGTCGCAAAGCATTCTGGTAAAAATGTACAGCCGCCATCTTTTTTCGGTATCGTCAATAATTTGTCTCAAAAAAATCACACGGAACAACTGTTGCATGCTGACTGTTGCAGGTATTTTTCACACGTGGCAAAATGCTAATGTCTTAGATTCGCTGGTAATGTAACAAACCGTTCTACAGTGCCCAGTATACTGTATAGTAAGGGAGGATTGCAGGACTAAAAATATAAAACCGCAATCACCAGAGATGACTTACCTTTGTCCGTATTTTCTCGCAAATAATGATCGACATAACGTTTCTTACAAGACACACATTTGAGGAGAAAGTCATTCAGTTTTCGACATATATGCTCTTTGTGTTTCACAACAGTATCGAACAGCTTGCAGCAATAAGAACATTTAATTTTATCTGTTTTCGATTGATCATCATGAATCACTTCGGAAGGGATTACGTGATCGACGATATCTAAAACAATAATAATAATGACAATGATGATAACAATGATAATAATAATGATACAGTATATGTAATACAGCGGTCGAAATAATGGGGGTCAGCGGTCAATGACCGCCGATTTTAATAACACTGCCAAAAATTTACATGTTTAAAAAAAATTAAGTTGCATCATTCAGGGGGGTTCTATCTAGGGGATTTGAGGGGTGGAAGCTTCCTCCCAAAAAAACAAAAAAAACAGCCGAGCTTCCCCACAAAAAAGTTCTCATCATTCACAACTGAAGTATTATTATTGGACGTAAGGTGATGTATCGCATGCATGTAACTTAATTCAACTTAACAGATTCAATATGAAATACATTATAAATTTTAATCCCCTCGCCCGGCGCGAAGCGCCGGCCGAAGGTCGAAGGCCTGAGGGCGAGGGTGCTAATATCGACCGGCGTTTAGTCCCTCATCACAGATTCCAGGCGTAATGTAGAGTAACTTTCAGTTTCCTTGTATATATATATATATATATGCATCAACGTCGTCGATCATGCGCGGCATCGGAAAATTTGGCACTGGTAACTAGATACTCAGATTAAATTGAACCGTCACAAGAGACATAGTTTTTGAGGAAATAGAAATCCGAGTCCGAGTATGTATTTTGACTCGCTAATTCCAAATCTGTTTTCAGAATTGAAAACGGTTGTATATTGATCGAGATTATCATAGCCGACCAAGCCCGGACTAATTTTAGTAGTAGTAGTAACAATATTTATTCAGGAAGTCCACTCACAAATGTGATTTTCAGTGGAGTCCTGCATAGGTAAAACATATACATATACATATAACAGATATATAACAGATACTGTAGTACAATATAAATGAAAAATTATAAATGAAAAATTACAAAACTAAAAATTAAAGTTTTAAATGTTTCTTAAGTTTAAGTTTAAATAATGAAAAAAGTTTAGTGTTCCGAAGTTCTTCTGGTAAAGAGTTCCAGTCTTGAGCACCGTGATAGGTGAAAGACTGTTTCCCCTAGTTCCTGTTGACTCGTTGTAGGTGTAAGTTATGTTTGTTTCGAGTGTTGTAATTGTGGATATCAGCAATATATTTGAAATTAAAATCATAGTCAAACATCATTGTTTAAACATGTATGCATGATAAGGCAACGATGAAAGAGCCCTGCGCACTGATAGCGGTTGCCAGTGTAATGATCTCAGTGATTCAGTGGCTGACGAAAGTGGATGAAGATCAAGAATAATTCTTGCAGCTTTGTTGTGAAGAACTTGAAGATGGTCCATGAGGACAGAATTGTTTTTATCACCCCAGACAAAATCAGCGTAGTCAAAGAGTGGCATAACAAGACTGTTTACTAATGTAAGGCGGATTCGAGAGATAGAAGGTGTTTAACTCTTCCGATGACGCCAAGGCGTTGGTAGATTTTCTTTGAAAGTATTTTCAATATGATTAGACCAAGATAATGACTGACTTAACGTTACACCAAGATACTTAAAATATTCGACACGGTTTAATGGGCTGTTGTTGATGACTAAATTGATGTCCTTAAGTTTCGTTAATTTTGCATTACCTCCAAACACCATGAATTTACATTTAGAAGTGTTAAGAGTTAACCGGTTTGTGGCAAACCATTTGGATAAGGTCAGGAGGTCAGGAGTTAAGCTGTTTTTCTAAATGAAAGGCGGTTTTAGCTGAACAAAACAGAACAGTATCGTCTGCATAGAGTGAGATATTACAGTTCTGGACAGTAGACGGAAGGTCGTTCACATAAATAAGAAACAGTAAAGGTCCCAGTATACTTCCTTGGGGAACTCCGACCAATACTGGCTTATTGGATGAATGTTCGCGACCAACAGAAGTGACTTGGAAACGGTTCGAAAGATATGAGTTAAACCATTCGATGGTTGATTGTGAAAAGCCAATGTTTCCGAGTTTTTCTATCAGAAGATCGTGGCTGACCGTGTCAAAGGCTTTCGACAAATCTAGGAAAACAGCTCCTGTGATGGAACTTTTATCCATATTTTCCAAAATATTGTCGGTGAAGTGGGTAAGAGCAATTCCGGTAGAGAGTTTTGGGCGAAAACCAAACTGGTTTGGGGTTAGAATGTTTTCTTCAAGGAGATAGTTGTAGATTTGATGGTGTGCGGCTTTTTCAAGTATTTTGCTGACGATGGTAAGATGGTTATTGGTCTATAATTATTGGCATCACAGCGGTTACCAGATTTGAACAACGCTGTCACTTTGCCAAGTTTCCATACTGCTGGAAAGACCGATGTAGCTAACGAGCGGTTGTAGATTTTAGTGAGACTTGTTGATATAACACTAGCAGAGTCTTTAAGCAACCTTGCACTAATATTATCTAAACCAATTGCTTTATTTGCTTTAAGTTTACTTAGTTGGGAAGCAACATAGCATTCATCGACATCCTTGAAAGCAAATCTTACTTCAGATTGGGGTTTTTCGTTTGGAACTGAAGTGATGATGGAAGTGACTGAGCTGAATTTGTTAACCAATATTGAACCAATTGATGAGAAATGATCGTTGAGAATTTCTGCGATTCGTTTGGGTTCAGTATGAGGAGTTCCATTGACTTCGATACAAGATATATTAGAGTTTGGTTTTCGTGAAGTGATTTCATTTAAGTGTTTCCACAGGGTGCTAGGGTCATTTTTAGAATTTTCAATTATGTTACGATAGTGTTCCGTTTTGCTTTTCTTCACTTGTCTATTCACATGAGCTTTAAGGCTTTTGTATTTGGACCAAGCAGCAGAAGAATTAGATTTAACAGCTCTACGGAAACAACGATCGCGTTCCTGCATTGATGATTTTAACTCGGAGGTCATCCAAGGCACGTGACATCCTTTTATCCTAGTTTTCTTCACAGGGGCATGGTGTTCTGCAACATCTGTGAACAACTTGTTCCAAAAATTTACTGAAATGTCGATGTCCGGTATTTCGTCAACAACATCCCAGTTCACGTTTCTGAGATCTGCCAGAAAGGCATCTTTAGAATAAGTGTTTGTAAGATCTATATTCAATTGTTTTTCCAGGGCATTTAGGTACTCCAGACTTGACCACGCAGTAAATGAGTGAATGATCACTGATGTGTACATGTATCACACCGCTGGATACGATGCGATGTTTGTTGTTAACAAACAGAAGGTCGATCGCTGTTGATGACTGTTCGGTAATTCTTGTGGGAGTGTCAATCAGCTGGTTTAAATTGTGTGTGTTTGCAAACAAAGTAAGTTTTTGCTTTAAGGAGTAACCAGGAGCTTTTCTTTTAGCAAGAGCGTCAACATTAAAATCACCAAGTAAAATGATTTCAGCTTCTTGGGGGAGTAAGGTTATCTTGGAATTAAGAGAATCAATAAAGTTATGAAGTGGTTGATCAGGGGCTCGATAAATTGACCATATTAACATCTTTTTGCATTTTGGACGATTAACTTCAATGACACAGGATTCGGTATTATCATCGTGTAATTCAGATCGTGTGCGGTAAGGTATACCATCACGGACATAGATCATGCATCCACCCCCTTTCTTATCCGTACGATCATTTCTGACAAAAGAGTATCCTTGAATAGATAACCTCAGGGTTAGAAATATTACTGTTTAACCAGGTTTCAGAGATGGTAAGGATGTCGAACGGGTTGTCTTTCAAAAGAAGACGGAGTGAATCTATCTTGTTAATTAGGCTTCTTACATTTAGATGAGAGATCTTTAGTCCACGTTTAGTCGGAAAACCATTGTCACTAAAACTCAGTTGGTCTTGAGAATTAATGGCAGGTCCAGGGTTGGGATTGACGTCTCCAGCGAGGAGTACAAGAGAGTAAGCGAATAAACTGACGTTTAAAAGTTGAATGGTGGCTTTAAGTTTAAGGGATGACGAAGTATTTAAATGATTTGATTTACGGGGAAGTCCACAGTTTCCTACTCGGGTATTTAGTGATGTTAAGTCCCATAGAAATCATGAGTGATGTATCTTGGGTGATAACTTTCGAAGAGTTGTAGGAGTTGAAGACAACGAATAGGTACAAGAGCAGTATGATGGTGGAAGACCACAAAGCAAGACGTTTTGGCATCATATAGATAAAGACTGGGCTGTGGATTTGTAAGATTACAAGTCAACAATATAGGAGACGGGAGAACTGTTGGAAGATTATAGTTGAAATATCAGTTAAACAAACATATGGTGTCGGTGAAGCTTGAAAAAACGATCCGGGTAAAAAACGAGCAGGATAAGAAACAAAAGGTCAATTGGGGTCAAGTTCCAGACGGTTGTAATATGATTTTGAAGACGGATGATTTGAGAATTAAATGAAAACACCAAAATCGATTGTAAACTGTTTGTAATGAAATCCAGAAGTAGAATTTGAAGAGGACTGTCAAATCCCAATAGCTTGTAAAATGTACTACGGACAGTTGATGTCCTTGATCAGCGCGGAAAATTTAAAACACTGTTACTCAGGCAACGAATAACATAACTTGTACAAACCAACGGTTAGAATATAAAACGATGAATAATTCAAAAAGTATAGCAGGTATGTCAGTAAAACTTGGCAGCAGACTTAAGACAATAAAATCCAAACTTGTTATAAAATTTCAATCAAATCTGTAGCAGTATACTTGAAGAAAACTGTAATCTTGAAACTGAGTTGAAATGACGACGAACCAGATCATATATGCGGCCAAAATAAACACCAGATTAAACCACCGGGAGGAGAAAGATACCACGAAAAAGTACACAAAGACGATCACGGTATATTTAGAAACACGAAGACGCACAAAGGATTGTCAAAAGCATTAGGATATAAACAATTTTAAAGCATTTATTTGGAGGCACAAATGGCACAACACGTCACGGTGATGGCGAATAATGATTTCTAATTTCTAAGTACATAATAATAATTTCTAAGTACAAAAACCATTTTTACGAGGGTATTCACGTTCTCGTAATATAGTAGACACATATGTTATGTATTTTGACTCGCTAATTCCAAATCTGTTTTCAGAATTGAAAACGGTTATATATTGATCGAGATATTCAACATAATATTCGACAAAGTGACCGGCTAATCATAGCCGACAAAGCCGACTAACTTTCTAAGTACATAAACCATTTTTACGAAGGGTATTCACGTTCTCGTAATATAGTAGACACATATGTGATGTATTTTGACTCGCTAATTCCAAATCTGTTTTCAGAATTGAAAACGGTTAAATATTGATCGAGATAACGTTCAAAATAATATACGATGAAGTGACCAGTTTATAATCGACTAATTTCCAAGTACATAAACCGTTTTTACGAAGGGTACTCACGTTTCTCGTAATATAGTAAACGCGTATGTTATGTATGTTGACTCGCTAATTCCAAATCTGTTTTCAGAGTTTAAATCGGTTAAATATTGGCCGAGATAACGTTCAAACATTTCTTCGACGAAACGGGCTTTTGGAAATTGTGAATTTTTGCAAAACAGAAATACACGGCGGCGTGCGAGGTCTGGGCACCATGGATGGAGAAATTCCCGTAGGGGGGGGGGGGGGGGGGGGGGGGGGGGGGTAGAAAAGGCGGGCGAGGGATTATTGCGAATTCGTATTTCTAGTAAACAATATAAAATGTACTTAAAATCCTGGAAAGTGTTTTTTTTTTGTGTTTTATGACTTTTCCAAACCTTCAGTATTGTGTAACATCTTCCCCCAAAATGCAGGAAATGGCATTTCAGAGACTCTAGATTTCAAAATTTCCCTGGGGGGCATGCCGCTGGACCCCCTAGATGCTCACGGCTTTGACGCTCGTTCACACTGTTTCCGAATCCTGGCTTCGTCCTTGCTTCTACGTCAAAGTGTCAAACGAAAAATCCTAGATAGAACCCTGTCATTTAGATCAGGAAAATACCAAACCGAGAGCTTTTCGTCCTTCCAAATTGTTCGCATATTTATCAAATGGAGAAGCTATGTGACCAAGCAATTTTAGGATTGGTAACACCCACCTCCCCCCACCCCCCCCCATAGTACGCAAAGCCGGCCAAAATTCCTGCTCCCGATGAATTACATACAGTATACGCTACACCTCTTGTTTTAATATTATTTAAAATCCAACTATAATAATAATGACGATAATAATACCAGTGATAATAATGATAATCAAGGTACTAAAAACTGTATAATATATAATTATTTACAATAAATTAATATATCACTTTATAAAACGTACTAACCATGGTGATTGGTAATAACTTCAGAACATTCTGAAAACTAAACTGCTTATTTATAAACACATTTTCCAAAATCTAAAAATGGCGTAATGCGGAGCAAAGAGTGAGAAAAAGAAACGAGTTCTTAGAAGAACTGTTTAAAGATTTGAGAAATAAATAGGCTTTAAAATAAAAGAGCACGATGCATTTCGGCAGACAACTTATCAAGTGCTACGTCTGCTGATAAACTGAAACTTAGAGCGTATATTTAATAATAATAATAATAACATACGTTTTTAATGCGCATTTAAAAATCTCAATGCGCTTACAAAAGTATTCTATAAAACTAATTACAATAGTAAATACAAATTTGTTATAAAATACTAAAATAAATGTGAGGATCTCCAATTAACAGTTATAGGCTTCTCTAAAAAAATATGTCTTAAGAGTAGTTTTGAATTCAGAAACTGATTTACACGATTTAATCCCCTCGCCCGGCGCGAAGCGCCGGCCGAAGGCCGAAGGCCTGAGGGTGCTAATATCGACCGGCGTTTAGTCCCTTATCACGCGAGATCCAAGCGTTCCTGATTTCGGATCGGGTTTATAGGTATATTTATATATATGCATCAACCGTCCTCATGCGTGCCATCGGAAAATTTGACCCTGGTGACTAGATATGGTAAATATCTGCATTTGAATTAAAAGAAAGTATATACGGTGAATGAAGATTTGTGTTCAAAACGATTGTGAAAAGGCAGTGAAAATGCAATATATCGTCGTCGAAAGATGTAAAGTTCGTAAATCAAGTTTTATACGTGATAATCAAAGACAGACACAAGTAAAAGGTAAAAGGACTATTATAATTATGTACATTGTGATTGTCACCGACACCGGTCTGTGTTGAGCAATTAATAATTAATTTGCCTTTTCTGCATAGTTTTTTTTTGGTTAGGGTTAGCAATTTGGTTAGGATTAGGGTTAGGTTTAGGATTTTGGTGATATTTACCCGCATTAAGTTGAATTCTAAGAGACTATAGCGTCGTACGGCTACCGTACGAATAGCCATTACCTTCAGTTCACTGTTCAGTTCAGTTGAGTGCTTTTTGACTTGACTCGCTATAAATTTTAATGTAATTTAAATAATTGTACACTGTATTGTGTATTTGCAAGCTCCGAAATCTAATAGACACATTTTGAAATACTTAACAGAGAGATTTGGGAAAATTTGAAGGTGTGTAATGTTTTGAATTTTCAAAACATATATGTATAATATTTTGACAGTTGGAATTAAATCCATGCCTTGGACTGGCCATTGACAAGATGGCACAATGGCCAGTCCTAGCCTGTTTAAAATATATACCATTTGTTCTTTAGAATACTGCTGAATAGTAAGTGTAGTACAAATTTTGGAATTGCATGTACAGTATGTTTATTATATGATTAAAATTATAAATACTATATGCTTGATAATTGGCCTATATATACAGTAGTTTAGGGTGAAAAAAACATGCATACTATTGCTGTGTTTATATGACCTGGGCCTGGCCTACAATTTTGTAGCAATAAACAAGCATTACTATGCATACTTGTCAGTGTTAATACTTAATATATACACTGCTGTAGTGAATAAGGGAGAGTTCGGGGGGAAACAGACGATACAGTACATGGATGATTGTCAAGCAAGCTCATATCCTCAGAAAAATTATTCTGTGTCCCGGACATGGATAACTTTCTGATTTCCAGTGAGATGCTCTGACCATTCAAGAGCTACCAAGACTCAGATGGACTGATTCTATTGATATAACAGCAGTGTATATATTAACACACCCAATCATTAGTCATTACTGAAATATATAGTAACTGGTGTGCATAGGCAGTACATATATCATTAGAACCAGTGCATCATTGTAACCTCTCCATCTGATAACCTCTCCATCTGATGATCTCGATGGCTCAATGGTTAGAGGCGTCACTGGCAATAAGGTTATAATTTTTTCAATTAGGAATATTATGTTTCTGACGATATGATCTTGACGTCCATGTTTTGTATACTGGCATGTATTCCATATAACTGTATAATCTGTGTTTACAGTACTCCATCCATTATGGAACATGTTAGACCTACAGTACTTAGCTGGCCTAGTGGGTCACAACTTATCCTGTCAACGTAAAATACAGCTTATTATTATTATGTTCACATTGGGTATGTTGACACTACTGTGTGTGTTAGCTAGATCATTGTCGACAAGCAGACTAGGCATGGCATGCTGAATATAGGTTATAATATATATGTGCACGGTGATATAATTTAGATACTATAGTACACAATGCCATATATATGCTTTGTTACATGGCAAATATGGTATCTGCAATCTGCATTAGGCATTATTATTATTAGTATTATTGTTAATGCATTATTATTATTAGTATTAATAATAATAATAATAATAATAATACAATAATATTTATACAGGATAGCCCCTTCAATGCTAACACTGGTATCAATATATGGGGTCTTGTTTTCTAACAAATTACAGTTGTTACAAATTTCAACACATATTCACAAATGTACAGTACAATGTTACAAAACTAATTTTAACTCAAAAGTTGTATATTATCCTTCACATATTGTCAATTAAGGCAATAGATAATGGTGCTATAACATGTATGAACAGATTAATTGAAACATGGAAAATAGCTCGTTACTGGTAGATATGATGTTAAAATGCCATGGAATTTCCTAACTAGCATTACACAATGTAACTTGCTGCTTCTAATACAAGAGGTACAAAACTTAGGAAAGATCAGTTTCCCTGACATGCATAGAGACCTCTGATTATGACCATCAATATTTAGTTATCCATATTCCTGCCAGCTCCACATCACAGTAGTCCAATGTGGGTAGAATTATCAACTTACTGTACCTTGGAGTTGAATCCCTAATATGTCTTAGTAAATCTAATTTGAATGGACCCCTATACATTTGCAATATATGCATGCCATCCGTCGACATTTGAACAAATTTGATTTTTTTAAAGGACACTCATTGTGTGATAGAGATACACTTTCTTCCTTCAACAGCCTTTGGTGTCCATACACACAATACTGCATTGATTATTTCGTGAGTCATCAATAGTGTGGTAGAAACAGCAGTAGACCCCCCACTATTCTGTTGCTGCACTCAAAAATTAAAAAGTTTAATTGGGCTGCATGTATTTATTTTGATGTCTTATGAAACAATTAAATTCAGACAATACAAAGCTCTGAGATATTGTCCACTGAAAATTTATTTACTGTAGTTTGGCAAATGAAGTGGTTAATATCTAATTCAAGAAAATTAGAACTAAAATAAGTACTGTACTGTAAGTTTCAAACAGCAATTGGGCGAGGGGTTGTTGCGTATACGTATTTCTAGTATGTTCAGGCAATGAGTTCCAAAGTTCCGCAGCAGCATAAGAATAAGCACGTTGACCATAAGTAACAGTCTTTGTTTTAGGAATATATAGCAATGAATGGTGCGACGATCGAAGATCACGTGTAGGTCTGCGTACTTTGATAAGACTGGATAGATAATCAGGAGCTAGACCATGCAGTGACTTGTATACAAATAGAATAATTTTAAAATTGATTCGAAATTCAATTGGTAACCAGTGTAAATCCTTTAAAGTGGATGTAATATGATCAAATTTCTTTACCCCGGTAATTAACCGCGCTGCGGTATTCTGGATACGCTGCAGTTTCTCTAATTCATATTTAGGAACTCCGTATAATATACTGTTAGCGTAATCAAGGCGCGAAATAACCAAAGCATGAACCAACCGATTTAAACTCTCTTTGGATAGATACTTTCTTATGCGGACCAATAGATCGAATGGACAGCACTGCTTTCTTGAAGGTCATGTTCTTGTCAAATTTCCACCCCCAGGTTACGTACCTTGTCAGACACTTTATATTTATAGGGAAAGAGGTAGGAATATGTCACCCCGATAGGGAAGTGACACTTAAAAGTGATAGACTGAAAACGAAGTCCTTTTACCTGCATAATATTGGATTCCATCAGCTTTAGTTGGAACAATGAGCGGCATTTCTTAATAATTCTAAATTTATCGTCTGAATAGGATTCAGCACAATGCGCATTAGACAAAAGATGTCTTGTGATGGCTGAGTCACAACTATAACTGTTGATTTGTTACGACACTGCCGTGTTGACACACCCATTTATAATAATACATATAATAATAATATATATATATAATTTGTTGTATAGCTGTGGTTTCTCTAGATAAAGTACAGACTGCCGTTGGTTGATTTGTGGTCACGTGGGCTTAGATAAATTCAAATGTCGACCGAGCGGGCATTAAGTTGTTAATTATTGCCGGCTTGACAATAATTTTGAAATTGTTGTCCAATCAATGCACGACAGCAGGTCGCGTGATATATTTCTCGCGTCACTGAATTTTTGTTTGTCGCCGAAAGAGAAACATGGAGCCTGAAGTTAAGAAACAACGTTTTTCCAGTCTATCAAACGAAGAAATACAGAATTTCAAATACTGCTCATAGACAACTCGTTCTCGTTGTCTAATTGTTAAATAGTCATGATACCGGTTTATCTTACGGTATACCGTAACAACGGTATACCGGTATAGCGTCAGAACCAATACCGCCATACCGGTATAAACTAAATATCGTGAATAACTAAAAATACCGGTATACCGCCCAACTTATTAATCCCCTCGCCCGGCGCGAAGCGCCGGCCGAAGGCCTAGGGTGCTAATATCGACCGGCATTTAGTCCCTTATCACGCGAGATGCAAGCCGTTCCTAGATCTAGGATCAGTTTATAGGTATATATATCTGATCAACCGTCCTCATGCGCGGCATCGGAAAATGTGGCACTGGTAACTAGATACTCAGCTTAAATTGAACCGTCACAAGAGACATAGTTTTTTGAGGAAATAGAAATCCGAGTCCGAGTATGTATTTTGACTCGCTAATTCCAAATCTGTTTTCAGAATTGAAAACGGTTATATATTGATCGAGATTATCATAGCCGACCAAGCCCGGACTAATTTCTAAGTACATAAACCATTTTTACGAAGGGTATTCACGTTCTCGTAATGTAGTAGACACGTATGTCATGTATTTTGACTCGCTAATTCCAAATCTGTTTTCAGAATTGAAAACGGTTATATATTGATCGAGATATTCAACATAATATTCGACAAAGTGACCGGCTAATCATAGCCGACAAAGCCGACTAACTTTCTAAGTACATAAACCATTTTTACGAAGGGTATTCACGTTCTCGTAATATAGTAGACACATATGTGATGTATTTTGACTCGCTAATTCCAAATCTGTTTTCAGAATTGAAAACGGTTAAATATTGATCGAGATAACGTTCAAAATAATATACGATGAAGTGACCAGTTTATAATCGACTAATTTCTAAGTACATAAACCGTTTTTACGAAGGGCACTCACGTTCTCGTAATATAGTAAACGCGTATGTTATGTATGTTGACTCGCTAATTCCAAATCTGTTTTCAGAGTTTAAATCGGTTAAATATTGGCCGAGATAACGTTCAAACATTTCTTCGACGAAACGGGCTTTTGGAAATTGTGAATTTTTGCAAAACAGAAATACACGGCCACGGCGTACGAGGTCTGGGCACCATGGATGGATAAATTCCCGTAGGGGGTAGAAAAGGCGGGCGAGGGGATTATTGCGAATTCGTATTTCTAGTTATGATAATAATAATGACAATAATTATGACAATGATGTGTATAAAGGTACACTGCTGTAGTAAATGTGCAGACTTCATCTGTGTCTCAGTAGCTCAATAGTTAGAGCGTCTGACTGGCAATCAGAAGGTTACACCATTGAGCTACTGAGACTAAGATGGAGAGTGAAGGTTACAATGATGTACATGTACTGCCTATGTGGCAGTCACTGTATATCAGTAATGCTTGGATGTGTTAATATGGTACTTTATTATATGACAATGACGTAATTCTTCCATATAAGGGCACGAGAACAGAACAAATACCAGGCCGTATTGCATGGTAAAATCCGTATTTCTCCTCTTCTGAACAGAACAAAAATACGGATTTTTTTAAAATGGCGGATGCGAACTGTCTTTTTAATTTTGAAAATGTAAGTACAGACATGAACGACGCCTTATTATTTTCGTTAAACTCTGACGACTTTGACGATGAATATCTCAAAGCAATGGACAGTTTAACAGAAACAACGTCTGACAACGTATCACAAACAAACGAGGAAATGAAATAAATACAAACTTATTCAATTTCTGCAAGTAGTCATATAATAATTTCTGCAAGTAGTCATATAATAATAAAAACCTCGTTTCTCGCATTGAGAAACTCGTAAAATACCCGGCCGTATTATATGCCAAACCATTCAATAAGATATAAGTACTGTATATATATAATTGCTGTATTGAATGTGGGAGAGCTTGGAGTAGACAGACGATAAATCGACGATTGTCAAGCTCTGAGTCCCAGAGAGGAATCAAACTGCAACAATCAGAAAGTTCCAGGTTTGATTCCTGTTTGGGACTCAGAATAAATTGAGAACTTGATTCAATATGAGGAGGCTCAATGGCTAGTGAGAACTATGCAGAATACATTACCAATGGACAAAAAAGGTGCTAAGCAAAAACACAAAAAAGTACTAAGCAAAGTGGACCAAGAGGATTGATACTGTATATTTTCTGTATTGCTGAAACATGTGCAGTAATCTTAGCAAATTTTGAGGAGGTACATATATGTATAGTACATACTATGTACTACGTACTATAAATCCAGTACAAGCTAACTATTGGCCACCAAATTAGGCTATTAAGACATATAATGATAATGATCATAAAATAATGACAACAATTACAGTACATGTATAACAAGACGCCTGTCCAGGCGTTTACTCGGGCTACTAATTTATGTAATCAGGCACTGAGGGAAACTTTTATAGAAGCATTGTATTTGTAGTTACGTAGAGTTGAGCTAGAACAAGATTTGATGAGGGGACGAAGAAAAATCAGGCGTCTTCACGCAGGTTACTAGCCCTCCCCCCAATGCAGAACGCCTGACACGCAGACGAAATTTAATGTAAACACTAAACACCGCTAGGCGCCAGGGCCACGGCAATGCTATTTTTTCTTCGATAGAAGGTTTTCGTGTGTCAAGACTTGTATACAAATCAACATTCAACGGCAAGGTATATGAAACATATCTGTTACGAAAAAGTCGAAAATACAACGGTTTAATGGACATAAAAGCATTAAATCATCGGGTAACCGTCGAATAGATCTTGAAGCCATGTCCTTTGATTTTAAAGACGAGTTTGGGTACTTTCAATAATCGCTTACACATTTTCTCATAGAACATCTGATCTTCACATTTTAAGTAGACGAAACCTACAGCGTTCGATTCGCCAGATTCAAGTGATCATTTCGATATAGAATTGATTTAAATCGGACAAAACACAACGTTTTATAATGATAAATATTACGGAGTATCGCGGGATAAATGTCAACATAATGTCAACACAGCATAATAATATTTCCCTGTCCTTCGGAAGCTACCCATTGCGTCTTCATGATTGATCTCTCATCTGTGTTTCTCTCATCTTGGAGAGAATCTTTGCAATGGTTTGCGGGTTTACAGGTCTCGGTAAACTTTTCAACTGCGATTCATTGCCAACAAAACGAAAGTCCGCGATCGGCGTATGCAGTTGTAAGCGTTGTACCGAGCATATACATATACGATTAAGAAGACAGTTATCAGTCACATCGCTGATAATAGTTAGATCGCAACCGAGTCAAAGTACAACTCGACCAAAGGCAAAGCGGTCGAAAAAACTCGGCGGCCACATGGCCGGCTTTACATGTCTCGAGGTTCGAAAAGCCTGACGGGAAATATTATTGCGCAATTTTGCAGATTTCTGGAACCCAAAAAATAAAAAAATAAAAAAATAACGAAGCCGAATTTAAGACTCGTGCTAGGAGTCCGAGTAATAATCAATGATTATAATAATAATAATAATGATAATAATGACAACAATTATAACAATGGCAATAATGATAATAATAATAATATTGACAATAATGGTATTTGTAATAACAATTTATTATGATAATACAGTACAGTAATTGCAAGATACAGTACATGAACAATTGAACTTGTAACCTTCCAATTGCCAGTGGGACAGTCAGAAGGTCACAGAGTCAATCTCTGTCCGGCACTCAGGATTTGAGCTTTATAATCATGACAAATTGTCATATTCACTATAGCAATGTACTGTATATATTATAACACATTGATAATAATACTGTGTTATTTTAATATATGCACATGTACACTGATATAGTACACTGATGTACACAGTTAGTAGCAAGTCTCTGTGGCTCAATGGTTAGAGTGTCTCACCAGCAATCAGAAGGTTGCAGGTTAAATTCCTGTCTGGGATTCAGAATAATTTTTCTGAGGATATTAACTTGACAATTGTCCATGTATCGTCTGTCTACTCCAAGCTCTACCACATTCCCTACAGCAGTGTATATGTATAATTAACACATATATAATATATGTACCTGTATGTTTACCGGTAATATATTACACTACAGCAGTGTCCATGTATATAATTAACACAATGATAATAATGATGACATTCAGGGGCGTCGCTACTGGGGGGTGTGGGGTGTCACACACACACACCCTCCCCAATATTAGAAAATTCGGGCAAAAATAAGAAATTGTAAGCATTAAATTTGGGCAAAATTTGGTCTTGTAAAGTATTTAAAATAATAGTAAATAAAATTCGGGCAATTTTCAAATTTGGTTGGACACCCCCACCCCCCCCCCCCCCCCAATCAAAGTGGGTTAGTGATGCCCCTGATGAGTGATGACATTGATAATAATATGACAATAATGATAAGAAAGTGATAATAACGAGTGACAATTAATGATAACAATAAATTACAATAATAATGACTTAATGAATTTTTCTAGATTCAGTTTTTATGGTGATCAAAATGATACTGGTAATTATGATATGCATGTACAGCCCTGCTATACTGTAGATCACCACATTTAGACACTTACAATACTAGACACTTCATGATCTGTCCTAAAGATAGGCACATCATCCGAAACGTCTGAGCTATGAAAACACGTACAGTAATTACTCTCACCTACTGTAAATATTTTTCAACATACATGTATGCTGTATTAAAAGTTCTCTTATTTCTCTTTTTCATATAACATTCAGTTCTTTTGCAAACTTAGCAGCTTTCATATTTATCACACAATCGTAAACAGATTTGCTTGAAAACTGAAATGATCGCTCCATATCATAATATATATTAGTTTTGTATAATGCCATATCAAAATACTCACTAATAACTGCTTTTACAGTACCGTACCTAAAACTGGAGTTTGACGCTTCACAGCTTTTTCTACGAGTGGATTTTCTTTCCATGAATTTATCACAGACCTTCTATAAATTAGAAAAGAAAACAGTATATGTTTAGAAATAGAATAGAGCACAATATTAGCTGAGTACTTATTGCATGAGATTTTCAAACAGATGGAGTGATGAAGGAGAGAGGTCTATGCAAGAAAACTGAAGGTGAATACTTTCCCATTCAGACCCAGAAAATTAGGCTAAAAAGTAGTTTATTGTATGGCTTTTTGTTATTTTCTTGTTTGTTTTTGGCACTGTTTACAAATTACCTTTACTGTATTAATTGCTGCATATTTGCACCTGTTGGTATTCATTCCAAATGAAACATTTGTCATGCTTTTGCATAAACAGCATTAAAGAAAGGTGAATTTTAAACCCAATTCGTGGAATATTAGTTAAGAATAAAATGTGCGTTGTCAATTCAACTACAGATGACAACATTGTCAAACCATTTATATCTAGTCATATTTTGATTATTATAATATTAAACACGAGCTCAGGGTTGTAATCATACTGTACATGTACTCATAATAATAATGGTTGCTCAAAAAACAATCAAATGCAAATAAGCAGGTAGAACTTGTTCAATATGAACTGCATCAAGCCGATTTGTCAATGTGAAACTTGTTCGCACTTGTTGACTGAGTCGTAGGTTGTGATTTGATAGATTATGTATTAAATACAATATCTTGCAGTCAACGACAGTCAATTATATGTGCATAATAAAAATTACATTTTAGTATATAGGTATACCTGTACAGTACAGTACTGTCAGACGTACAGTATAGTAGCTGTAGTTAAAATAATAAAATTATTAAGAAGATAAAATATGTACTGTATCATATGTTATAACTAATCTATGTACCTTACAGTACATATACAGTACATATACAGTACATATACATATATATATATATATATATATATATATATATATATATATATATATATATATATATATATATATATATATATATATATATATATATATATATATATATATATATATATATATATATATATATATATATATATATATATATATATATATATATATATATATATATATATATATATATATATATATATATATATATATATATATATATATACAGTATAATAGTATATATATATATATATATATATATACAGTATAATAGTATATATATATATATATATATATATATATATACAGTATAATAGTATATATATATATATATATATATATATATATATATATACAGTATAATAGTATATATATATATATAATATATATATATATATATATATATATATATATATATATAATATATATATATATATATATATATATATATATATATATATATATATATATATATATATATATACGTGTAGGTTTTGGTCTACGAAATGCAAAGAGTGCTCAACAACATATAGTTAGAGCAAATAATAGATTTTCGCTTACCTCAAAACTGGTCTGCTACAACTTGTTTCATCTTGTTTCACTGGTCACTGCCTGAAGATTCTTTTACAGATGAAACAAGTTGTAGCAGACCAGTTTTGAGGTAAGCGAAAATATATATATATATATATATATATATATATATATATATATATATATATATATATATATATATATATATATATATATATATATATATATATATATATATATATATATATATATATATATATATATATATATGTGTGTATATATATATATATGTGTATTTATATAGAGTAATGCTTCTTTGCATAGTGTATTATGAATGAGTTTTTACAGCAATTTGTACATACGGTACTATATATAAACATGGAATTTTAAAAGTTTTCTTTTTTCATAATTGTGCAATACCTATACTTCAGTTTGACCTAGGTGGAAGTTTAGTTATTGTATGCATTAAGGACTCAAACCTGCAACCTTCTGAATGCCAATGCTCTAAAGATTGAGCCACTAGCACTCAAGATTGAGCGCTAAAGATTGAGCCACTAGACTGCAGGGCAAGGTTAATTATTGTATTAAACCTTTGCAATTTTATTAACTTCAAGCTACAACTACTGTAACTAACTTACATTTAACTATGATAGTGATTCTCATCATTTGTACAAAGTGTGAAGACTGTCTACTCTTAGCATCATCATAATTAGACCAGGGAAAAGTATGTGCGATGGATGTTTTTGGATACAGGTATGCTCAATGTTATCTAAGTGATATTGTGGGAAACTACTAGGAAGTCGTTGGCGTACAGTAAGTATCCTAAGACGTATCCAGTGGTGATATTTGCCACAGTTTAGCAAGCAACTTTTCTATTCAATGTTATTGTTAGGGAACAATGAATTACAGTAGAGCTAGCTGGCACTGCAACATATTCCTGCGATTACAGAGGTATAAGCAAACTATATTTAGCTTGAGATACCTGTAGCAGTACCAGCCCCAGTGTAATAGTATCAGCATACAAATTCTCGTTATTGACCTTCAAATATTTCTTATAGTGTAAGTTAGGATAATCTGTTTTTAAAACATACCAGGGCTGAACTACATAATGCAATGCTACTTTTGAGACTTATAGGTTGGAGACACCATGGCTCCTCAGTCAGATGAAAGGGTTGTGGGCCAGCATAAAAAATTACTTTACACTAATAATAGTGCTAGCATTAGGGTGATAGTTAGGCGGGGTAAGGGTCTTTGTTGTTTTGGGATTAGTGAATAGTGATTATTTTTTTATTGCAGACATCATACATTCACAGCTACATTACATGTTACCAATGTAGACTGTCTACATTAACTAGGTTATATAGTTACATAGGGGTTCAATTAGTTTTGATACTTAGAATAGGAAGTGTAGTGGAGCCATGGAGCCTTTATATCAACATAAAGCTTGACAAATTGGCATTGTATTGTGCAGTTACTCCCATATCAGTTCATCTATGGTGATCATTTTCCATATTCTCATTACCTCTGCTTGGTTATTACATTTGATACTATTAGGAGAAGTTAGGCAATGATCAAACCCAGTGTTTGGAGCATAAAGTGTTAAGCAATTTATAATAAGATCGTAGTTTAGTGCTACCAAGATAAAAGATTGGACAAACGTGAAACGATTTAAGGTCGATTGGATGTTTATAGAACTCCTAATAATCTTATAGTCCTATTCACAACATGTATTTCGTAATTTCGGCCATACACAACCTTTGAGACGATTTTTATTCGTACCTCCATATGCAATTGGTATACATATATGATATGAAAGCATACAAACATTTAAAACAATAACGTAATATAACTTACTGCAACTCAGAAATTATAAAGTAGTCTACAGACTTGTCAGACAACAAGCACGACATGAGGGCGCCACCTTAATGAAATTAAGTTAATGTCGAGGGATGCATTGTGATTGTAATATAGCTCCTCTAGTGGTCAAACGCTAGTAGGGCTTGCCAATAATGTGTACTGTTTAACTTACTTGTTCACAAAGGGTTGCACGTCTTCTTTTATTTAGTATTCAATCTTGATCAGATTCTTGAAGACATGAAAGTTGAAAGTTGAAACTCGCAAAGATTGCTCGTCACCTTAAACAAACTCGTGGAGACCGCAAGGAGATCTGGGAACACACATTTTCGACCCAGATTCCCGCGCGATTTCGAACTAGCTTAAAAAAAGCTGGGTCATTGCGGGAAAGCGGGTCGTGATATCGCTCACAACAATCGTGTTCTCTGAAGGACTGCCAGTACCGACCCCTGCCCACGAGTGTCTTATGGTCCACAAGGAACCGGCAGTCTACAAAAGGAAAGATGAAGAAGAGGACACATACAAACTTCTGACAAACATCAAAGCGCGAATCAGATCAGAAAAACCTAGAAACATTGAAGAAATATGGGCGCATAAAAACGTCCTATCCCCTATGTACATATGAAAATGAAACATTAGATTTTAAGATTAATTGAAAGGAATAAAATAAAAGAGAAACGGGGGGAGATGGAAGACATATAGCTAAATAATGATAGAACAGGACAAATTTTTGTAAATAGGTTCAACAGAAATAAATTATTTTTTAAAAATAAAAAAAAACCAGCTTAATTTTAGCATAATAATATAATAGGGTAAGATGTAATTCTTCCCCCCCCCCCCTCCCAATTTTTAATATGGGGGTACGTGTGATTTTATAACAGGGCATGTTTACATTTTCAGCAATAGTTTATAACTATACAGTACCCCATACAACTACGACCCAAGTTAACTATTGCTGGTTATCTGAATGACAGGGTTCTATCTAGGATATTTCGCTTAGCGGAGAAGCAAGGACGTAGCCAGGATTCGGAAACAGGGTGAACAAGCGTGAAAGGCGCGAGCATCTAGGGGGGTCCGGGGGCATGCCTCCCAAGGAAAATTTTGAAATCAGAGTCTCTGAAATGCCATTTCCTACATTTTGGGGGAAGATTTTACACAATACTGAAGGTTTGGAAAAGTAAAAACACTAAAAAACAAGACTTTCCAGGATTTTAAGTACATTTTTTATTGTTTATTAAAATTTATAATATATTTCATATTCAATCAGTGAAGTTGAATTAAGTTACACGCACGCGATACACCACCTTACGTCCAATAATAACATTTCAGTTGAATGATCACAACTGAATGATGCACCACCCCTCAAACCCCCTAGATAGAACACTGAATGATGCAACTTAAATTTTTTAAAACACGTAAACTTTTGGCAGCATTATTATTGGGGGGGGGGGGGGGGGGGATAAAGCCCCCCATTTTGAAAACTGCTTTTACAGCAATTTCTAACATGATTTTAGGATATCTTCCAATCCCCTATGGCATCCTAAAATAAATGCGCATATACAAATGCTCTCCTGGTATTCCCCTTTGACCCTTCCCATACCTCATTAGGCTACTTTTGTGATTGTTTAAAGCGCATTCTAAACGATGTGACTGTGCTTCCAACGTATTGTTTACAACACTTCGTACACTTAATAAGATAAACAACAGTCAAAATCGTATAATTAACATAAAACTCTCTATTATTCAAATTATTATGAAAGATTCTCCCTCTTTGACAAATTTACAAATCTGGCAACGACTTTTACCACACCTCTTCATTCCTTCACCGACAGATCTCAGAATTCTACTCCTTACTAATTCTCCCTTAAGATTTTTAGGCCTCCGAAAACTAACCAAAGGTGCTTCCTCAAAAACACGTTTCATATCATCCGAAGTATATAAGATGGGAATCAACTCACGGATCTTCTTTCCAATCCCCGATAAAGCCGGCTGAAAATCTAATACCAAAGGGACCCTATTTTCTAATTTATCTTTCTTCTTATACCCCTGATCAAGCAAGAACGTTCTACTTATATCTCTGGCCTTCTGCAATTGGCCATCGATAACCTCTGTCTTAAACCCTCTTTTTAATATATACCTATATACGTAATTCTCCTAACCTTTGTTCAAAAACCTCGTCTGACTCACAAATACTGTACGTCTTATTGGGCTTGTCCAATCTGCTTTGATTGGCTTATCTGCTTTGATTGGCTTATTATTAACACTGTAAATATATTTAAATAATTGTTTTCACATCTTGTACTTAAACGTCAGTAAGATTTCTTTAAAATTTGTTTCTTGTTTTGTATGAGATGACTCTCCACATTCGAATTTTGAGCTGGGCTCTAATATTCATTTTACGTTTTTATATATATATATATATATATAGTTTAGCTCGGTAAAATCTAGATATGGAATGGGAACTATTTATACCCAAGCGATTGCCGGTGACAACCGCTCGTGGGATAATTTTAGCATAAGCGCTAACAGACACCCACATCAACTTCACAGTGCTGATCAACACTGATCAACTGAGTGCTGATCAACAACACCGAAGTCAAGGAGCGTAATAAGTTCAATCTACAGACACGTGTTTTGCTGTGCTACAGCTCATCAGTGCAGTTATGGAACAATCTAAATGTGAGAGCGACCCGTACTTATACAATTGCAAGTGTCGGTGGTGACAACTGCATGTGGGACAGTACTGGCAACTCGCGCATCCAGAGAGCATGAAATGATGTGGGGCTAGAGTGCTAAAACTACCACAAGGATAGTGAGCGTTCCATTAGCGCTAAAGGACACCCATACGAACTTCATCGAGTGCTCAACAACATCGAAGTGAAGGAGCGTTTTACACAATGATTTACACAATTTTTTATTTGTAAAATATAATTTTATGTTTACAGCTTTGATTATTCACTTCAGATGTACCTGAGAGTTTGTGTAATAAAATGATTATATTATCATTATATTTTTTATAAAGAAAAAATTATTATTATTATTATTAATATTTTATTATTATTTGTAGCTCATCTTTACTAAAGCAAACTCGACCTTAATTAAAGTGCCCCTAACCTCAAAGTTTTTTATTGTCTTATTTGGAAGAACTTTTAAAATGATAAAGTAACTTCTTTTGAAGATTTCACTTCTTTGCTTTCTTTTTGAGATATATCAGTTTGTTTGATATGCAAATATCTGGAATTTCGTCACACTGTGAAACGTTGTGAAACGTTGTGTTTGATGGTACAATACGATTTCTTGAAAAACAAACATTAGTCGGTTAAAATCTACAAACTCGTCAAGAAAATAGAAATGCTCAATCGTAAGGTGTTTATCTGTTGTTATTGCAACAGCTACGTTTCAAAAGGGCTTCTTTCCAAATTCAATGCGAAATATTAATAAGTGACCACAAGCTGTTACATAAACGTTTCTTCAGGTCTGGGAAAACAATAGCTGCAAAAGTTGCTGACGTAGAGACAACAAAAATAGTAAACAAATGAATTATGGGATGGACAATTTCCGTCTCGCGAGTGAGGCACTGATCTCAAAAATAGGACTGGATTGAGCTTTCTATTGATGAGCTGATTTTGAAGCTTGCATATTTGCATAATGTAAATTGAAGAGAGATCATTAGAAGCTCCGAGTTTGCAAGAAAATCAAACTGTGACGCTCGGGAAATAGGTTTAGTGTCTGGCCAATATAGTTACTTTGTTAACATTAAATGTATAAAAACTTGAACTTAATTTGACGTCTCATATTAGGCTTCTCTCACTGGATAATTAGAGCCAACAGCGGCCATTACTAAGGGACCAAAGTCGCCAGTAAATCTGTATTAACCAGTAATTACCTAGCCTCCTTCGCAGCCGTATCCGGTGTTCAGTCCCCCTCCACCTCGGATACGGCTGCGAAGGAGGCTAGTAATTACCCAGTAATTTGAAAAATGTCTTCTGGTCCTCTTTAGTACAACTATTACAACTATTTTACAATAGTACAACTATTTTATTTTGTCGATGGTAAGAGCACACAATCCAAAAAAAAGACCTCATACATCCTCAGTTGGTCCCTTAGTAATGGCGGACTTCCGGCTTCATTTTCTGAACAATAGTTGCTCGGTCCAGTCTTCTTTCGAGATCAGTGGAGTGAGGTCGTGAAACGTCCGAGCGACCGCAAGATATAAAATAATTCGTGAAGAAAAATCAAAAGAAATTAATATTTAATCAATGTCTGGAAATCGGTCAAGGATATCGGTAAGAGATTTCTCCTAATATATATAAATTGTCATCAACATTAACACACACACTGGTTGGGAATAAATGGAACATTCGAGGTTAAAATGAATTTTTTTGCAATGTATATATGTTATTTACCGGCTGGAAAGTATAAACCCTAAGGAAAGTCCACACTACATGTAAATCCCGTCGAATCTGAAAGCATTAATACTTAACACAACCAATATTACTGTGGAAGTAAGGGAAGATAGTAACGCCAACGGCGTAGATTGCATGTTGTAATGGCAGACAGTAACGCCAACATTATTCGCCAACGTCGTACATTGTAAGGGAAGATAGTATTCGCAAACGTCGTACATTGTAAGGGAATATGACTCTAAGAGAGAGTTTAGAGACTTCGGCAAATAATTGTTTTGACTACACATTAGGGTTAAAACAACTCTAGCAGTAAAAGTGACTTCTTAAAATAGTCGAAACAACCCCCAGACTGAAATAGCTGAAATGACGCCTCGGAGTCAAATTTACAGTGTACACGTCACTAAGCGCTACTCGATATATATTGACAATTGCGTAGCCAATCAGCGTACAGCATAGACTAGTTAGCCTGTTGTGTCTGCACGAACGCTACGCAATGCAGGACCAAGAGACATGATACATGTTAAGTTCGATCAGATTTCGATACTCGTATGTCATTCGACATTAGATTTTCAAGATAAGTTTGCGAATAACACATAAACAAGAAATATGTTCGCAATAACCCCTCGCCCGCCTTTTCTACCCCCCCCCCCCCCCCCCCCCCCCCCCCCCGCCCCCGCCGGCCTAGAGATTCTTTTCCCCATCCACGGTCCCCCATGGCCCAGACCGCACACGCCGTGTATTTGATAACAAATTGCAAAAGGCCCAACCTCGTACCCAGGGTATTTTGCCTCCACGGCGTAAGGTCGGCGAAAATGGCCCTGGGATCGGCTGGTCCATTCTATAATGCGATTGGTTTGTCATAAAATGTTTGAATTAATTTCAGTTTGAATTAATTGCATTCAGCCGAGTATAATTTATTCATCTAAATCTGAATGCTGTCTTCAAATTTTACAGCAAATTAGAAGTGATAGCTTTCGCTAAATTGGATATATGCTTCTTCGATGGATGCATGGTGGATTATTAAGCTTGTTAGCTGCTTTTATGCCTACGAATGAACAACTCTGAATGGCATTGAATATTTCTCAATTATCCATGTCAACAAAGTAGACAAAGGCAATGGAACAAAGACCACAAAAATTATCATATCTAAACACCCAGAAATTCTGGGTGTCATGTGACCAGCCGATCCCAGGGCCATTTTCGCCGACCTTCCACCGTGGAGGCAAAATGCCCTGGGAACGAGGTTGCAAAAGGGCGTTTCGTCGTACGCAGATTTTGAAGGTAAATAGGTAATCTCGGCGAATATTTACTCGATTTCAATTCTAAAAACAGATTCTCGTGAGAATATTACGAGAACGTGCATACCTTCGTATAAAAATAGGTTCGCAGTGCGTACATGCGGATAGATTTCAAGATTTTTTCAAGATTCAAGATTTTTTAACATTCAACACTATATATCTATATTTAGTACAACTGATAAGAAAAGGTAATCGTATGATAGCGAGTGCAATTAAGGATTTACACCACGAGTGATATATGAAAATTGTGCCAAAATCGCACGAGCTGTTAGGCGAGTGCAATTTGGCACAATTTTCAAATATCACGAGTAGTGTAAATCCTTAATTGCACGAGCAAAATCATACGATTACTCATTTATTATATGCATGAAAAAATTACGACACGTACGCTTCATCTTCTTCCAAGTCTTTAAAAACATCTTGTTTCATTAGTTGACAACAAACCTTTTCACTCTTGGTGTTCTTTGTACTCATTTCAAAATATTTACTAGGTATTACTATTTTTAATTCATAGTCGAAAAATCGTTCGAAAAGTAAAAACTTTCCATTGCAGAATAGGCCACCATTTTGAATTTTATTGTCTAACTTGTTCCCAGTGTCTTCTCTCTTTTCATTTATTGCACTCGAGTGCAATAAATGATTTTATTGCACTCCTTCAGCCAATCAGACTCCAGTAATTTTGTCATGTATATAATAATGTAATTAATTAATTAGCAGGTGTTGAAATGTTGAATAAATTCATTAGTATTCAGTGCTCAAAGGAGCAAAAGATTTCGAGTTGATCGCTACAATATAATACAGATGATGGTAGTTCTGACGTAAATTATCAGACCAGTTTTAAAAGTTGCACTTCTTAATTCTATAGCGAATTACGTTTGAAACCTAAATACATTGAGCTGCAGGTGAATTAAATTTGACATGCAGATGTTTTCTATTTCTTGGAACATGTAAAGATTTTAGTTCACTTAATTTCAAACAATATAATTCTGTACAATATATCAAAATATTAAATACTGTTTTTGGTAACCAAGTCCTGGAACACAATGTTTATTGACAAAAGCATGTAGGTATTGCTCTTTGCAACAGAACTGATGATTCCTGATGTGAATAACTCTGGTTAAGTTGTAGAATTTGCTTTCTTCTATTAAGTTGTTCCAGATTCAGCACAATTTGATGGAAATCCTTAGTAAATTTAGCAGAATGTACAAAATTGTTTCACATCAGTTTCAATTATGTAGCACTAGTGCCATGTACTGTTTGGTTTTAATCTTCCAGAAATTATCTTTAGAAGAGTAGCTTAGATATATTCTCTATATTATGATGAACAGTTCCTTCTTTGGATCATTTGTCTTTACTCTCCATACTGAGTTTACAGAATTCATTTATAGTGTTCCATATCATGGTGCTGATCACAATTTTTCGACTGCATGTTATACTTTTGTTCAATTAAGGTTCTTGTTTTTTCGTATTACTTTTTTGTATCTCTTTCTTTCTTGTCTTAGGCCATTTCTAAATAATAAAGAATAACAAAATAAAAGATATTAATAGAATAAAGAAACATATAGTAGATATAAGACATTGAACATTTTATAAAACAAGGATTCGATAAGCTATTTAAAAAAAACTGGCAAAGGACAAACAAATAGCACTACATACATACATTACTCATGCTCAGAAATAACCTAAATAACCATTTGTGAAACTTTGAAAACATGCGTGAAATTAAACCTTAATTTTCCTCGGCCCCATGCGATTACCTATTGTAATTTAATAAAATTGCTAGCACCGTTAACTTGTCAGACTATCGTCAGTTCTTACATTCAATGCACGCGCCATGATTTTGCTCCGAACAATCCACGTTATCCTTTTTCTTTGGTTGGTTCTTCGCGGGATTCGTCATACTGAGGAGAACCTAGTGGCCTTGTTACGTAATTAATAGTTTTAATAGTTTTTTGTTCATAGTGGTATACATATAATTATGGTATATGTAGTAGGCTTTATCTTATAATGAAACTGAAATTAGTTTTATAAGTAACATTAAGAATATCAGTTTCATATTTTTTTATTTGGCTCAAGAGTTAGCTCCAATATAACACTGTCTTGTGCCTTATTATAAATGGAATATTTATTGTCTTTCCATCTTTCATAAGCTGTTTAATTATACTCAACATCATCATTTTTAATAAATAATCGTAAAGCATCTTTAGACTTTTGGATAATTTAATTCACCAAAACATGTATATACTACATGTCAGAAATATCGTATATACTACAATATATGGGCAAAATAAGAGAAACACCAAGATAGTGGTTGTCTATACCAAACTTCTTATCTAAAAAATCCATCTGTAAAGACAAGTATAAAACACCGCCATAGCTTAAAATATGCACCAAGATGGCTATGTATATTCGCATGATATTTTCTCGTTTTACCTGACAGGTCAACGTAAATAGCTATAATTATATATCGATTTATATACAAGTTGTCTTACCTCAACAAGAGAATCTTGTCTCCGTCGGTGAATCTTCACTAAAATCGCTTTTAAACAACTCGTGGTTCATCTGAAAACAACCTTGAAGGAACTCTCGAAAGCTTTCGAACTCGTGGTTCAATCTCCCAACCGGAAATCGAACGCTGGTCTCCGAATCAACGTTTCGGCGCTCACCTTTGAGCTAATGAGACGTGGGTTCGATTCCCGGTTGGGGCAGTCACTTTATCCATATATGTATTTGACAATATTAAATCCTCTCTAATATTAATTAATTATTCTTAAAGCCCTTTGTATACAAGAAATTGTGTATTGCTTCGCTACTTCGGGAAGTGCGCTCGAGAGGCCTTGCTCCACATTATGGTTAGATGCGATTTCTGCCTGTTGGTGTTAAGTGAAAGCGGCGAATTTAATATGTATATGGCAAAATCACTGACTGTTCTGACCGTGTCTCATTAGCTGAAAGGTTAGAGCAGCGAAACGTTGATTCGGCGACGAGGGTTCGATTACATATATATACATACATATATATATATATATATATATATATATATATATATATATATATATATATATATATATATATATATATATATATATATATATATACAGTATATATATATATATATATATATATGTATTATCATATATATATATATATATATATATATTATATATATATATATATATATATATATATATATATATATATATATATATATATATATATATATATATATATATATATATATATATATATATATATATAAATATATATATATATATATATATATATATATATATATATATATATATATATATATATATATATATATATATATATATATATATATATATATATATATATTACGAGCTGATTATCAAGGGGATTAAATTACTGTAAACGTGTACTGAGTTCGATAATATTAAACACATATCAAATTACTATAAACGGTCCAAGGGTAATCGCTTTTTGTTCGAGATTGAGCGAAACACATAACATAATGTAAATATAATAAAATTATAATAAATTAAATTACTGTAAATGTGTTACTAGATTCAAGGGAAATCGCTTTGTGAGTTAGCTTTGAGTTAGCTTGACGCGCCATGGCGAAATGAAATGTGAGTCAACATGTGTCAATATTGACGATAAACATGGACGATCGTCACGCTCAAATCCTCAGAACCAACAGGAATCCAAACTGTAATCTTCTGAGACGCTCTAAGCATTAAGCTACCAAATTCAGAAGCGAATACGATGATCTATATATTGGTTCGACTGATATATGTACTACCTTGTTTGCGGCAGTCACTTTTTATCAGTAATACTAATATGCTAGGGTGAGGAACGAAATACTAACGTTTGGAGGGAGCCCTGACTCTAGTCTCTAATGATAGGCTCCACTCGAAACGTCAAATTTCGTTCCTAAAATCTCGGTAGTTGGCCTTTTCGCTTTTCTACAGATCCACAACACTGCCTACGCAGCACATTACTTTTTATACTGCACTCGGATACGTATGCATTGCTGTATTTAATGTGGTAGCTTGGTGTCAGACAGATGATAAAATGGACGATCGTAGTCGTACTCGTTGTATAAAACCGTATCAAACTTTATGTATATCGCGTACGACATATGATTAATTCGTCGATATAAACAGGCCGAATGCTAAGCAAATTCAGAAACTATAAAGCTCGTTATATCGCGCAAATGTGCCTTATGATTTGTCATTGCTTGGTGTAAGTGTAACCGGAACTTGTAGCACAAATAGTATTATAAATTAATCGTCGTATATACCTTCACTATATAAACCAGCTTGCGTCGCTTGTAGTTGGGATAATATGTATATATTATCGTTGTCTTGAGGAACCATATACACTTCGTAGCTTTCTAGTGCATTTCTGTTTTACTGTCCTACAGCTCTTCAAATTGAACAAGTGAAATTTTTAACATAGGTTTCGTGTAAGGTTAATACTTCATGTCAGTTCTACCACATGGGTGAGAGGCCAACCGCAAAAATGACCCACTATAAGTAATATTTGGCATTTCACTCGATTAAACTACATGTTCGAAGGATTTATGGTGAAGGAAAATTTCGAGTGTTGGAATGTATACATTTTAAGACCAAACCGGGACCAGTTGCGAAAAATGCAACTTCAAGGCCTTCCGGCTGGAATTGAACCTGAGGTCGTTGCCGAGAGCCTACTCACGATTTCGCCCATATATCTTCATTGTGGAATGGTAAAACCGGGGATAGTGGGACACCCCCCAAAAATCTTTTTACGAGTTTCATTCGGCAGAAATTATATTTTAGTCAGCAAAAGTTATATTTTAGACATGTTCGATTTAACACTTAGCTCAGTGGTCAGAGCACTGCAACGGAAGGCCTCTAAGTTGCATTTTTCGCAACTGGTCCCGGTTTGATCTTAAAATGTATATATTCCAACAATCGAAATTTTCCTTCACCATAAATCCTTAGAACCTATATATATATATATATATATATTCTTTAGATGAAGAGAGGATTTATTAATGGTCAAATATATGTATATGAAAATTTTGACTGCCCCAACCGGGAATCAAACCCGAAAAGCAAGTTGTCTAATAACACAAGACCAAGTGCTAAAATACTACAATGCCCATCGGTAGTGTAGCACCATGCCCATGTATATATGCAGTCAATGCATCAGATAAACAATGGGCTATACCACTATAATGCGTGTATAGTTTTACCACAAGAAATATGTTTGTTGCACCAGTCCACCAATTCATGTGTAAAGTAATGATTTTCCTTCACCTGAAATCATTATAGCAATCACTTCCAACTTATGTAAATACCAAATATTAATTGTTTCCAGTATATTCTGATAAGATATACAGACATACCGAGACTGCTTAATTAGCAGTACGTATGTCGCACGTACGAACTAGTACGCAACACAGCCTTCGTTCTGCCATCTTAGTTCTGGTAGCTCAATGGTTAGAGCGTCTAACCGGAGATCATGAAGGTTGCGGGTTCGATTCCCGTCTGGGGCTCAGAAACATTTTCTAAGTTTGCGTTAAAAGCTTGAGTAGCAAACAGTTAACCATGTAAAAATAACCAAGCTGCAAGTCACATTTAATATATTCTGATAAGATATACAGATAAGATATACAGACATATCGAGACTGCTGAATTAGTAGTACATATGTCGCACGTACGAACTAGTACGCAACGTAGCCTTCGTTCTGCCATCTGAGTTCTGGTAGCTCAATGGTTAGAGCGTCTAACCGGAGATCATGAAGGTTGCGGGTTCGATTCCCGTCTGGGGCTCAGAAACATTTTCTAAGTTTGCGTTAAAAGCTTGAGTATATAGCAAACAGTTTACCATGTTAAAATAACCAAGCTGCAAGTCACATTTAATACGGAACATCTTGTTGTAAACACCAACCTCTTTAATTTTAAGATTTCTTTAAAGTAAGAGAGTTTATTAAAATAGCATTGTTAAGTTGTTTACCTCGTTTCTTTGAATTATTGCACAAGGTCACAGTGACAAGGTCAAGGAGACCAAATAATTTTGTCACCAAAGATTTACATTAGACCATTTGGCGCCAACAATTAGCGGTACAATTGAACCAGATTAATTAATTAGTTCAGCGACTATACATTAAGATAGGCAGGCATGTTTCTCAATAATTGTACTCAAGACCCCGATCTGAACACAGCAAAGATTTTCCTCGAGTCAAGACAAGAAAATGAGTTTCAAACATCATGTTTTTTCTTTTGCCGTGATTCTTCTGATACAAGCGACAGTCGACGCCACAAATTTCGAAACCGTAGACGGTCGGACACCTCTTTGTATATATATTTGTATATATATTTATGTATATATATAGTTTACTTACAATGGGTTTACATAAATATTGATTATTAACCAAAAAAATTCAAGTTCGTTTGCATAGCCGAGTGGTCTGTGTTATTGATTTTTAGTTGTGAGAGCGGGGTTCGAATGTTGGGTGAGTATATAATTTTTCCATTTTTTTAAATTTTTTACTTTACTTTTTTCTTTTTAATAGGGTTAGGATTAAGGTTAGGTTAGGGTTAGTTTTAGGGTTTGGTTTGAATATTATCAAAAAAATAGACGCGCGTAAAAAAGTCCCAAGATTCCACCGACCATCAAAGAGGTGTCCGACCGTCTACGGTTTCGAAATTTGCGTCGACGCCGCCATTATCAAAATATCGCAAGATAACCCCGACAAGGTAAAGTATCACGCTGTTCATGTTTGCATCAAGAGATTTTTTCCTATATTTGAATCAAACGTTTATCCAGGTTTTTGACGAATTTTCGGTAAGGTGCAGTGTCCTTCACGTTTATCATGCATAACATGATAGGAGAGGACAATCATGCAAAAGCGCAAAAGTTTTCCAACTCAGAGCCCAAGATTTTTCATTTTTCATCAAAAGAGTAAAAAACTTCCCACGAAGAAAAAAAGAACAAAGTCGTCTCATTGGGAGTTGTTAAAGACTTTGATCTGCATTTCACTCACTCTGACTGAGCCTTCACTCAAAACGTTAGATCTCCTACACACTATTTCAACAATACACCAACCTTTAGTTTTAGAGTTTTGTATTTGTATTTCCAAATATGTTCAAACTTTTTGAGAAATCAAACAGAATTGTACATGCTTTTATTACATCAAAGCTAGCCTGCGGGTTACACTCTACTGAGATTCAAAAACTACAACACATACAAAATTCTGCAGCAAGATTAGTAGTTAGAGTAAAAGGTAGGGAGCACATTCTATTTTATACTGATGATTTACACTGGTTACCAATTAGAGAAAGGATAATTTTTAAAGTATTATTGGTCACATTTAAGGCTTTCATGGCCTTGCGCCATCTTACATAGGTAATCTTTTGCAACAATACAATCCTAGTCGAAGTTTGCGTTCTTCCACCAACAGTTTACTAGCTGTCCCCATATCAAACTTACTAGCTTATGGGGATTATGCGTTTTCCATCGCTGCGCCAAAGCTATGGAACTCAATCCCAATCCAAGTCAGAACTGCAGACTTTCTTTCTAAATTTGAGACTTTTTGAAAACTTATTTGTTTAATGCTAGGTTTTCTTAAACTTTGTAAATAGGTACAATCATTTAAATATAATCTTTTAATAAGTAGTAAACGCATTGAGGAATTGAACCATATACGGTTTTTATTTATTTTTACGGTTTTTTTTATTTATTGCTCTTTTTCTCACCAAACCTGACTTTAAATAAACGATCGCTGTTCCAGGTGAGATATTTCCGGCCCCAAACACGAGAGAGGAACAATGTCGTCCCATTGAGAGACTGCTTTATTTTAAATTGAACCAGACGGTTCAGCGGTTCTTCGTGGGAAGTTTTTACTCTTTTGATGAAAAATGAAAAATCTTGGGCTCTGCTCCGCCGTCGGGGAGTTGGAAAACTTTTGCGCTTTTGCATGATTGTCCTTAGCTCCTATCATATTATGCATGATAAAAGTGAAGGATACTGCACCTTACCGAAAATTCGTCAAAAACCTGGATAAACGTTTGATTCAAATATAGGAAAAAATCTCTTGATGCAAACATGAACAGCGTGACACTTTACCTTGTCGGCCATGTTGTTATTTCCGAGGTTATCTTGCGATATTTTGATAATGGCGGCGTCGACTGTCGCTTGTATCAGAAGAATCACTGCAAAAGAAAAAACATGATGTTTGAAACTCATTTTCTTGTCTTGACTCGAGGAAAATCTTTGCTGTGTTCAGATCGGGGTCTTGAGTACAATTGTTGAGAAACATGCCTGCCTATCTTAATGTATAGTCGCTGAACTAATTAATTAATCTGGTTTAATTGTATCCGCTAATTGTTGGCGCCAAATGGTCTAAGTATGTAAATATTTGGTGACAAATTCTTTGGTCTCCTTGACCTTGTCACTGTGACCTTGTGCAATAGAAACGAGTAAACAATTAACAATGCTATTTTAATAAACTCTCTTACTTTAAAGAAATCTTAAAATTAAAGAGGTTGGTGTTTACAACAAGATTTTCCATATTAGATGTGACTTGCAGCTTAATTGGTTATTTTAACATGGTAAACTGTTTGCTACTCAAGCTTTTAACGCAAACTCAGAAAATGTTTCTGAGCCCCAGACGGGAATCGAACCACTTTAACAGCACGCAACAGCAAATGAAACGCAAGCATGTTAAGTTGTTAACAACACACAACAGCTCTGAAACGCAAGCACGTTACCAGCACTGAAACACAATCATGTTAACAGCGCGCAACAGCAATGAAACGCACCAACAACATTGATATCAAAGCCGGCCAGTTGTTGAGAAGGCGATTCGTCGAACCACTTTAACAGCACGCAACAGCAATGAAACGCAAGCATGTTAAGTTGTTAACAACACACAACAGCTCTGAAACGCAAGCACGTTACCAGCACTGAAACACAATCATGTTAACAGCGCGCAACAGCAATGAAACGCACCAACAACATTGATATCAAAGCCGGCCAGTTGTTGAGAAGGCGACTCGCTTGTGCTACGTACTGCAGTTTAGCGGCGCTGTATCCACGCCATTTTTGGTACATCTCTAGTTTTTCCTCGAATATCACCAATCTTATTATCATACTAACCCTAATTTAAAATAAACGCAGAAGAAATTCAAGCTACACAATCCCTTCTTAAAAATATCTAAATATTTTGCAGTAAAACTCGAAACAAACAGGGGTAAACAAACCCAAACCACTAAAACCAAGAGGCGGACTTGGAGCAAGTCTAAGGTGTGACCAAAATACCACGCTGTGATTGTAGCTTAGCGGCTTAGCCTCATTAATTATTCATGAATGTCACAATATATTGTCATCAAGTTACTTATACGTATAGACTATTAGTTCTAGAAGCCATAATACGTAAATTGTGGTTAAATACCTACACAGCAAATGTATCCCCAATCCCATGTATTTCCCTTACGTAAGTAAATGCACATTCATGTAAACAGTAAACTAGTTAGCGAATAGAAATCTTGAAAGTTAAGAACTTATAGCTATGTCCACGCTTCCTGTGTTCTGTATATAAAATTAACAAGACGCCTGCTCAGGCGTTCACTTGGGCTACTGATTTGGGGGCAAGGCATGCAAGCGAATATGAAGCGAGTTCGGACTTTCGTTTTATTGCCAATGAATCGCTGTTGGAAAAGTTTACCGAGACCTGTAAACCTGCAAACCATTGCAAAGATTCTCTCCAAGATGAGAGAAACACAGATGAGAGATCAATCATGAAGACGGAAAGAACAGCCAAGGACAAACATATTATTACTCGGGCCTCCCCCCTGGGGAGGGAGAGCACGAGTCTTAGAAAGGGCTCTGTTTATTTATTTATTTTTGGCAATGTCGCGAAATGGCAATTATTGCATCATTGTTGACTAAATTAGTAGACTAGTGAGCGAGACTATGAATGTGGGATTACTACACATGCGCAGTGAAGTTATCCCCAAAACAATTTTGCCCTCCGCAGTCGTTTTTAGGGAGGCTAATTATTGCATCATCCCGATCAACCTCTTACCCAGGCAGGCAGGCTTTCCACCTTTGCGAAACTGAAAACACTGCGTATATTTCTGATTTATTTACTCATCTGATCTGACACCTTTCTTCGAGTGCTCTTCACTGAAAATCTTTGATGCTCTTTGATGTCCATTAAACCGATGTAATTTCGTAACAGATATGTTTCGTATACCTTGCCGTTGTTTTTTATATAAATTTTGACACACGAAGACCTTCAATCGAACAGATATTAGAAAAAATAACATTGCCCGCGTCGGGTATTATATCACAACAGCATCAGCATGTTTTATAGTGCCTGTCACTTCATTTATCACTTCATCAATGTTCTTCATTCTTCCATTTACAGCAATTGAGCAACATATTTCAGTACAATTTAGTAGCACATTTAAACAGTTTGATCGATTCAATAAAACATGTAAACATAGATTTGATCGAGTACACATCAGCGTACGATAATATTAAATGGAGACCGCGGAACAACCTGTTTCGAAATCGCTCATCTTTTACTTTTAGTGTAGGTCTAACCGCTATCGGTGTCTGCGATTGTAAGTAGTGTGAGCATGTTTATTATTAATATACTTGCCAGCCACATTCCTTATCAATCTTATCACAAATTTGCTAGAGTCTTGAAGTTGATCAATGGCAATGGCGACCAAAGAAGCGTGGATGAATATAAGGTCAGCGCTCGTTTTCATCACTGAAACAGTCATGACGTCATGAGAATAAACACTGAAACGGTCATGACGTCTGAGAATAAAGAACAACGAAATAAGATCACGTCAGTTTGATAGATGGGAATTAGTTGCATTTTGTTGACCAGAAAAATAAAAATAAAAATTATAAAAATAAAAATAATACAGAAGTGCAGCCCATTCTAAGACTTGGTGCTACCCCACAGGGGGTAGCCCAAGTAATAAAAATAAAGTGGATTGAATTGAGTCTTGTGTACTGTGTTGGTGAAGAGCTAGGCATGCTACACGTCCCGACATTTGGTAAGCTATTAGTAATATTGGCAAGGTCGGAAATAAGTAATCTTGAGGACTATGATTATGATAGTTACCTGTAGCTATAGTGGGCACGCATTTATAACATCTGGACTTGACTGTTGCAATATTATCCTGCATGCTTTACCAGAAGCTGAATTGAGCAAGTTATAGAGCGAATTCAGAATACAGCTACCATACTTATAAATTATTGCGAGGGTTAAAAAATCTCCCCTACGCTTAGTATAAATCTTCACTCATATGGTTCCCAGTAAGATCAAGGTCAATGTCAAGGATTATTTTCAATATACTGTTGGTATATATGTTTCAAAGCAATGCAGGATCAGCCACCTATTTATATCAATAGTTTACTGACTCGCTATATTTACACTGTATAACCATACTTCCACTTTAAGATCTAACCGAAATCTGCTATTTGTGCCAAATTCAGTAGCTGACCCATGGGCACAGAACATTCTTTGTCTGTCTTCAAGTTCAGATCCTTTCTGAAATCCCTCCGTCTCGCGAAATGATCGAAGAGATAGATCTTTGTTGCGTCTTTTTCCGTAGTACTTTTTTCGTCTATCGATCGGCCGTCAATTCACTGGTAATACAGAGAACTCGATTGAGGAAAAGTACCTTCGCTGCCGCTGGTGCCTTGATGAAGGGCGTAACAACAAGCGCGATCGCGCGATATAGCATGGGACAAATGAAAATCGGAGACTCCAATTTGCACATGCGCAAACCGGACTGTACCGCACCTTTAAGTACTAACTTATGTCTTTAAGAATATACTTTTCTTTAGTTGATAACGTGTGGCACTACGAAACAGTGACCTTGACATTGTAACACCTGGACTCGAATTCGACAACATGCAAAATTCAAAATTTCGACTGAACCTCTACAATCATGTATATATTAAATGTGACTTGCAGCTATGGCAAATTGGCTGCCACTCAAGGTTTATTAAGTTGCTTTATACTTATAGTAAATTGTTTGCTACTCAAAATTTAAAATATATACAGACATATATCGAGACTGCTGTTTGTTGGTGTTTGTTACTCAATCTTGACAAAATTCTGAGCGCCATATTGGGATCGAACCTGGAACCTTCTGAGCTCCGGTAGACGCTCCACTGCCCGCTTCATTGAGCTTCCAGAACTCAGATGGAGAGAGAAAGGCTAGTTGTTATATGTTGTGTACCGTGAACAATTCATATATGTTCGACATACTCACAATACATACGTACTGCTGCTATAGTATACGATCATTACTATGATTATATTACTACGATCATTGATTATTTTACTACGAGTACATAATAAAACATCAACAGAAGCAAAACTTCTTAAGAACCCAAAATATGAGTCAAAACAAGACAGAGATAAATCAAAGAGGAACTAAACCTATATTTACATAAAAAAACAATGCGATAACATGTCGCAAGCGATTATAAAATAAGTGTGACCGGAATTGAATTACTGTGGTTTGTTAAACCGCAACGAAATATGACATTATCGTGAATTGGGATGACGTCTGTGTATTATATACACTGCTATTATCCGATTTGATTATTCTTGTCTTGCCCTTCGCGCAAATTCAGGAAGCATGTAGTTCCGTTTCATAATAAATGCGACGTCAGTATGTTTTATTTTGTTTTAGCGTGAAAAAACGGGTGACTTTATAGTCAGGCATGGATTCTTCTAGTCAGTTCTTCATATTCTCCTGATTCGAAATAATTCACCTATAACTATTGATAAGCAATTTCTTGTTTAAACATGTAACGATAAAATTTTGAGTGGTTCGCTCTGCCATTTGAGCGGGTAGGCTCTATACCGAATTTGTCAGTCAATGGTTATAGAGCATCTAACCGGAGATCCGAAGGTTGTGGGTTCGATTCCTGTCTGGGGTTCGATTCCAATCTGAGTGTGCTGTGTTGTAGCTTGAGCAGCAAACAATTTACTATAATAATACTAGGTGTTAAAAATAAGAGATGATATGATTGCGTAAAATTGATAATACAAAGAAGTAGAGAACAATGAAAAAGCATTACATCGAATAGAGTAAGGCGTCGGGAATTAATGGCAAGCATATTAAAATCGCTCAATGGTTTATATATCTAGTATTAAAGACGTTTATATGTTTAGCAAATAATGCTTTATATGTTTATATATTTAGGATATTAAAAACGTCTCGATGGTTTTTCGCAATTATTTTTATATATACCTTAATAAGTAACTTATGTCTTTAAAGGACATTGGCAACAAAAATTAAGTTTGTCTAATATGAAAGAACTGGTAAAATGATAGAGCAACACCTTTTACAACTTTTCCGTATTTTACTTCGTTTTTGAAATATCTCAGTTTGTTTGATATGTAAATGAGATGGTCTCTGACGTCAGGTGTGGGGTAGAGAATTTTCACTCATTAAAAAATGTATTATATCTCAGTGATTGCTAAGTTTACAACGTTCATCATCATGGGGAATTGTTATACGCACATTTTCAAGTAAATTTGTGGA
This sequence comes from Chrysogorgia sp. JL179-B06, assembly GCA_035772405.1. Taxonomy (NCBI): domain Eukaryota; kingdom Metazoa; phylum Cnidaria; class Anthozoa; order Scleralcyonacea; family Chrysogorgiidae; genus Chrysogorgia; species Chrysogorgia sp. JL179-B06. The sequence goes on along the minus strand of JAYKKM010000351.1, from coordinate 5,117,351 downwards.
ACAAACTTGAAGATGTAACTAATATTTTAATGAGTGAAAATTCTACACCCCACACTTGACGTCAGTCTCGTCAGACACCATCTCAAAAACAAACTGAAATATTTCAAAAACGAAGTAAAATACGGAAAAGTTGTAAAAGGTGTTGCTCTATCATTTTACGAGTTCTTTCATAATAGACAAACTTAATTTTTGTTGCCAATGTCCTTTAAAGTGCGTATAACGTCAAAAACTTTTATTTGATCGTCAAATCCATTGCACTGAGGGGATTCGAACAAGGTATAACAAAGTTGTAACAGATAAGTATTTCCTGAGATATTGAAGTTTGAACATGCCAAAATTCGATGTTTTAAAATCATGGCCGGGAGAAAAGAGTCTGAGTCCGAAATTGAGCTTCTGACGTCATAGCGGGAACACATCAGTTGCATTTATAAGAAAACAACTGTATAATCAAGTTGTTTATCTGGCTATTTTGAAGCACATGGGAAGGGGAAACAGTTTTTTTCAATGTATAATTCTAGCGAGATGCTACGAGAACTAGAGGAAAGATCTCGTTGAATTCGGTTGAGAAATAGATGCGATCTCGAGTCATCACTGCAAACAAAAGTGTGTCGTTCATAATTGGCCCGTACAGCGGAGCTTGAATCTGACGCTCTAAAAACCAACTTACTAGTAAGAAACGGCTTATTTACGCTTTACAAAGTTTCATAAGTATTTGTTGTTTTGATATTTTTTTATTATGTATTTTTTTATTATTATATTATCGACGAAGTAGAGATTCGGAAAACTATGATTTGCCATAATCGCCTTTATGGTAGTTGTCCGTCCTATATAACTGATTTATTACCAACAAACTCAGAACATCACGAAAGACAAACCCGCTACAGCGAACTCACAATCTGTCAACCAAGAATTAAAAGGAAGAAAGAAGGTGGGCGATCATTTTCTGTGTCAGTAGCAGAAACTTGGAACAAACTGCCGTTATCTTTGCGCAAACTTTCATCGCATAAACTTTTTAAATCATCACTTTTTAAATCTGCTATAAACAACATGACTACTTCTTAACCATTGTAGCATACTAGATTTTTAATCATTTATAATGTCTTTATATTTTTATATTATTCCGATAGTTTATTGTGTATTGTTTATATGTATTAATTATCTTATTGTTATTGAGGGCCACAAGTTTATCATCTCTTGATGTAATGTGTTACCCTCCTTAAATAAAGTATTTATCTTATCTTATCTTATTATGGAGAATTGATGTGACATAAATATGGAAATATCCAAACACTTGACTCACAAAGCAGCATAAACCAGTACACTGCGTCACTATATAAAATATATTACATATATCTTATGCCCTTATGATCTCAGACTAGGCACAAAGTTGAGCCATTCATGTGTTCACCACGGTGTAGTAACTGAAATACTGAACGATTTTCACAACTTACTTGAATAAACTGACGATTTATACCGAGTAAATTACATGTGATCGCAGTGACTGTTTAAAGTGCTTATGCAGCCAAATTTTAGGTATTGCTTTTATTCGTTTAATAAATTCGCCAAACTTTTGCGGTTATTTCCCTGTAATCAGAACGCAAATTGGTCCAGTAGAACTAATGTTATGACTGTTTGAAATCTCAAATGCGATACGAACTTTGCGCGCATCATTTCTTGTGCTGTGACGTCATAACGAGGACACGCTTATTCGACTTGGCGAGATACAACATGGCGAGTACATCGAGTGCTTTACATAAAACGCGTAAACACGGAGGTAGAACGTGTGTTGCTGGTCGCCCTGGTCGTGTAAGTTGCCAAAATAGTCAACATACATCAGGTATATCTACCCATATATTCCCAAACGAGGAAAAGGACTGTAAAAGAAGGAAACAGTGGGAGTGCTTTGTTCGAAAACACAGGCCGAATTTTACATCTTCGCGCTCATCTGTTTTGTGTTCCGCGCATTTTGAAGAGAGTTCGTTCACCACAAATTTGGAAATCGCTACTTCTCTTGGCATGAAGAGGAAATTAAATCATGACGCTGTTCCCACAATCGACGTGGCAGGAGTTGCTGAACTTGCGACTTCTCCTGGAGTTTCAGATCGCAAGCGCAGACAGGTAAACTGACACTTCATAATATAAATATTCATAAGGCCATATTATAATACATAAATAATACGTGTTCCCTTGCTTGTTTGATTCTGTTCTGTTCGAGTAAGTTTTAAAATGCGTTTCAATTGATTCTATAGATCATTCGCCGCAGCAAGAAAGTGTTGCCCAAAAAAATATTGCCGAGCGAGTCGGACTCATCAGAAGTCTGATCTGATGAGTCCGACTCGCTCGACTCGCTCGGCAATATTTTTTTGGTTAACACTTTCTTGCTGCGGCGAATGATCTATAGAGTCAATTGAAACGCATTTTAAAACTTACTCGAACAGAACAGAATCAAACAAGCAAGGGAACACGTATTATTTATGTATTATAATATGGCCTTATGAATATTTATATTATGAAGTGTCAGTTTACCTGTCTGCGCTTGCGATCTGAAACTCCAGGAGAAGTCGCAAGTTCAGCAACTCCTGCCACGTCGATTGTGGGAACAGCGTCATGATTTAATTTCCTCTTCATGCCAAGAGAAGTAGCGATTTCCAAATTTGTGGTGAACGAACTCTCTTCAAAATGCGCGGAACACAAAACAGATGAGCGCGAAGATGTAAAATTCGGCCTGTGTTTTCGAACAAAGCACTCCCACTGTTTCCTTCTTTTACAGTCCTTTTCCTCGTTTGGGAATATATAGGTAGATATACCTGATGTATGTTTGACTATTTTGGCAACTTACACGACCAGGGCGACCAGCAACACACGTTCTACCTCCGTGTTTACGCGTTTTATGTAAAGCACTCGATGTACTCGCCATGTTGTATCTCGCCAAGTCGAATAAGCGTGTCCTCGTTATGACGTCACAGCACAAGAAATGATGCGCGCAAAGTTCGTATCGCATTTCGAAGATTTTGAGATTTCAAACAGTCATAAAATTAGTTCTACTGGACCAATTTGCGTTCTGATTACAGAGAAATAACCGCAAAAGTTTGGCGAATTTATTAAACGAATAAAAGCAATACCTAAAATTTGGCTGCATAAGCACTTTAATACTTATACTTCTTGCCTACTGTTTACATCTGTCACAGCACGTAGCTGAATATCATGTTTCATACAAAATTTTTGTATTCTGAGTTTATAGCACACGAAACAAGTAGAAAATAAATTATTACAAAGACAATATCACAAAAATGTAAAACTGATATAAAGAAGGGAAGTCAAACAAGCCATTATTAGATATAATTATTGACAGAATGATAAGTCAGTACTCAGTGAGTGTGCTGCTTCTATGCTGTATAATAATGCTGCTCTTCAAAGAAGCGTTGGAAGTCTTCGCGTGTAACGACAGTGTAGCGAGAATTGTTTTATGAGCCATTTTTCAAATCATGCTGGCGTAACAAAGCATTCATTTGGAATATCTTGACTGTATTTTGAGGGACTAGGCGTCAGTGCGCAATGTACCTTTGGTCTCCTATCCGATCTTTTTCCAAGTTTTCATAGACGAAATTCGTTAAGAATTGACTTCAGCTCTCGCGAAGGCCTTTTAGAATAAATAAAGTAAAATCTATCGATTTTCACCTCCTCGCGCACCAAAAAAGCTCGTCAGAAGACAGTAGATAGCACAATTTCGCAGTTGTTTACCGATAAGTTTATTTTGCCGTGTTCCCGCTATGACGTCAAACGTCCACTTCGCACCCAGACCCTTTTCTCCCGGCCATGACTTTCAAAACGTGTTGTTCAAGGCAAGATATCTTTGGAAATACTTATCTGTTAAAGCTTAGTTATACCTTGTTCAAATCCTCTCAGTATGGCGAATTCATTAATCCAAAAAAAGTTTTTGACGTTATATGCACTATACTTTTCTTTAATTTATAACGTGTGGCACTACGAAACAGTGACCTGGATTTGTAACACTTCGAATTCGATAACATGTAAAATTCAAAATTTCGACTGAACCTCTACAATATCCTGTATATATTAAATTAAATGTGACTTGCAGCTTGGTTATTTCAATATGGTAAATTGGCTGCCACTCAAGGTTTATTAACTTGCTTAATACTTATAGTAAATTGTTTGCTACTCAAAATTTAAAATATATACAGACATATACCGAGACTGCTGTTTGTTGGTGTTTGCTACTCAATATTGACAAAATTCTGCATGAGCCCCATATTGGGATCGAACCTGGAACCTTCTGATCTCCGGTAGACGCTCGAGTGCCCGCTTCATTGAGCTTCCAGAACTCAGATGGGAGAGAGAAAGGCTATAGTTGTTATATGTTGTGACAGTACTGAACAATTCATATATGTTCGACATACTCACAATACATACGTGCTGCTATACGATCATTACTATTATATTACGATCATTGATTATTTTACTACGAGTACATAATAAAACATCAACAGAAAGAAAAACTTCTTAAAAAACAAGACAGAGATAAATGAAAGAGGAACTAAACCTATTTACATAAAAAAACAATGCGATAACATGTCGCAAGCGATTATAACATAAGTGTGATACTCTAAGATACATTACAAGTGCTTTGTTAGCTTTGAGGCCGGAATTGAATTACTGTGGTTTGTTAAACTGCAACGAAATATGACATTATCGTGAATTGGGATGACGTCTGTGTATTATATACGCTGCTAATCCGATTTGATTATTCTTGTCTTGCCCTTCGAGCAAATTCAGGAAGCATGTATTTTCCGTTTCATAATAAATGCGACGTCAGTATGTTTTATTTTGTTTTTAGCGTGAAAAAACGTGTGACTTTATAGTCAGGCATGGATTCTTCTAGGTTCTTCATATTCTCCTGATTCGAAATAATTCACCTATAACTATTGATAAGCAATTTCTTGTTTAAACATTTAACGATAACATTTTGAGTGGTTCGCTCTGCCATTTGAGCGGGTAGGCTCTATACCGAATTTGTCAATGGTTTATAGAGCCTCTATAAACCGGAGATCCGAAGGTTGTGGGTTCGATTCCTGTCTGGGGTTCGATTCCAATCTGAGTGTGCTGTGTTGTTGCTTGAGCAGCAAACAATTTACTATAATAATACAAGGTGTTAAAAATAAGAGATGATATGATTACGTAAAATTGATAATACAAAGAAGTAGAGAACAATGAAAAAGCATTAAATCGAATAGAGTAAGGCGTCGGGAATTAATGGCAAACATATTAAAATCGCTCAATGGTTTATATATCTAGTATTAAAGACGTTTATATGTTTAGCAAATAATGCTTTATATGTTTATATATTTAGGATATTAAAAACGTCTCGATGGTTTTTCGCAATTATTTTTATACATACCTCAAGTAACTTATGTCTTTAAGAATATACTTTTCTTTAGTTTATAACGTGTGGCACTACGAAACAGTGACCTGGACTTGTAACACCCGGACTCGAATTCGTAGTAACATGTAAAATTCAAAATTTCGACTGAACCTCTACAATCCTGTATATATTAAATGTGACTTGCAGCTTGGTTATTTAAATATGAGAAATTGGCTGCCACTCAAGGTTTATTAACTTGCTTTATACTTATATATAGTAAATTGTTTGCTACTCAAAATTTGAAATATATACAGACATATATCGAGACTGCTGTTTGTTGGTGTTTGCTATACTCAATCTTAACAAAATTCCCAGAGCCCCATATTGGGATCGAACCTGGAACCTTCTGATCTCCGGTAGACGCTCGAGTGCCCGCTTCATTGAGCTTCCAGAACTCAGATGGGAGAGAGAAAGGCTTGTTGTTATATGTTGTGTACTGAACAATTTATATATGTTCGACATACTCACAATACATACGTGCTGCTATACGATCATTACTATTACATTACTATCATTGATTATTTTACTACGAGTACGTAAAAACATCAACAGATTAAGAAAAACTTCTTAAGAACCCAAAATATGAGTCAAAACAAGACAGAGATAAATCAAAGAGGAACTAAACCTATTTACACAAAAAAAACAATGCGATAACATGTCGCAAGCGATTATAACATAAGTGTGATACACTAAGATACATTACAAGTGCTTTGCTAGCTTTGAGGCCGGAATTGAATTACTGTGGTTTGTTAAACTGCATCATCTTTTAATCTAAAATTATTAGTGTGAAATATGAAACGAAATATGACATTATCGTGAATGATGTGAATGACGTCTGTGTATTATATACACTGCTAATCCGATTTTGATTATTCTTGTCTTGCCCTTCGAGAAAATTCAGGAAGCATGTATTTCCGTTTCATAATAAATGCGACGTCAGTATGTTTTATTTTGTTTTTAGCGTGAAAAAAACGTGTGACTTTATAGTCAGGCATGGATTCTTCTAGTTTCTTCATATTCTCCTGATTCGCAATAATTCACCTATAACTATTGATAAGCAATTTCTTGTTTAAACATTTAACGATAACATTTTGAGTGGTTCGCTCTGCCGCTCTATACCGAATTTGTCAATGGTTATAGAGCGTCTAACCGGAGATCCGTAGGACCGTAGGTTGTGGGTTCAATTCCTCGGGAATTAATGGCAAGCATATTAAAATCGCTCAATGGTTTATATATCTAGCATAAAAACGTTTATAGCAAATAATGCTTTATATGTTTATATATTTGGCATATTAAAAACGTCTCGATGGTTTTTCGCAAGTCTAGAGATAAATTCGATTTTTATTTTTTTTGAAATGTTCATCATTAGGGATTTGCACCATTAGTGAACACACTGTAGTGGGACTTCGATATAGATCCATATTGAAACCTAATTTTTAGGGATTTTTTAATATTTATTTTTAGCTCTTGAACATTCTAATATAGTGTGAATTCTTCGGGTTATTGCTTAATTTTCATCGTTGATTACTTGATTGTGTTATGCCTTTTTATATATTAATATGGTATTCATAATTATTTAATACAGTTAATAATAATGATGTCAAGTTGGCATCGAAATGTGGTGTACTTATATCGCTTAATTTAATTCACCAATAATAGGACTTATCTACGACAATATTTCGTCTTGCTTATTTATCTGACTGTGTTCGATTTTCCACGTAAGGATTGGATTTCCTATGAAATAAATAATGTCAGTTGTAGCGGAGGGTTACCGGATGTGCACAGGCTAGTCAGGTTGCGGTATCATTAGGATTGAAGGCCCCTCGTGGTTTGGACAATTTTCAAACAACATTAATTATAGTTATACCTAACCTTGGAAAGGTCATAACAACTGACATATATATCTTTGATTTTGACGTACGCAAACAGCAGGACGTCAGTAATCTAGCTGGTATAGGACGTCATGAGGGTATTTGTTTTCGCGAGTGCATGAGAGCATATAAAGGCGAGCTACTACTACGACTGCAGAGAAACCATTTCCATTTTGAAAAGCTTCGAAACAATTCAAGAACAAAGGAAGAATCAATTCAAGAAAGAGGGAAAACAAGTTTTGGGCATGAAGTTTCTCACAAGTGTCTCGGTTATTGTTGCTTTGGTGTTTATAGTATGTTCACCAGCGGGTATTTAACAATACTATATTATTTATAACATCGTGTATTTTAGTCTCTTTGTTGTAAATTTTCTACAAGTCAAACGAATTTATATCACTTTGTTTTTTTCTTAATTCATTGACTTTCTAGCTGCAGACGTTTCTGACAGCGAATACGTCCGCGTGTTTGATCCTGAGCAAATGTTATCCAAAGAAACCCTCTCTGACATTATACGCAAGGCAAAATTGACGAAATTTGGTTTCAAGAAAACTGTGCAAGATGGAACCGAAACGGACGAAAATGGTGAGAAGAGACGAAAGGGAAGGATCCAGTACTTGGCAAATGATCGCTGTTCAAATATTTCTTTCTGGGAACGAGTGTTAGAACAAACGATTGCCAGTTGAGTTTTTCTCGGGAAAACTTTCAATATTACGAAGGGAAATTGAAAGCCACATCAAAGGACGTGGTACAGATTATTGTAAAGTTGGATTTGAAATTCACTTCGATCAATATTTGCACGATAACAGAGTCATAAGAAGCCTCAGAAAACCACGTGCTTCAAGTCAAAAGAGTAGTTCCGACAAATGTTGTCTTGTAATAATTATTATCAAAGATAAAAAGAATGGTGACAATCAATAATGTTTTCGAACAATATATATTGGATGATTTCAATACTGTGATTAGTTCAGTTATAACTTGAATTATATGTTAAATAAATCTATTTTCACCAACGCGAATTATATAGTATCAGTGTAAATTCAAGGGCGCAACGAGGGGGGAGTCGGGGGGGCGACCGATCCCCCTTTTGGAGGCACGAGGGAAAATTTTGGAGGTCAAAAGTTACTTTTACAGCACTATTTTGATTTTTTTAACTTGAATTATATAAAGCTCCAAATTTATAAAATTTGCAAAAGGGTTTGTCACGATCTTGTTACGTTGTTCACGATCTTGTTTCAATTTCATGCAAATGTTCCTCCGCCGATGTGGCCGAGGGCTCGGGACTGACAAATTTCCGTGCGCGACCGGAAGGCTCTGGGAACAAGATTGGTGCACGGCCATCTTGTTTTATACGAATTTTTCGAGCACGAAGCCACGATTCGATATTTCGCTAGATTGGGTGGAATACTTGAGGTTAATATGGATAAAAGAAAACTGTGCCCACCTAATTTACACTTCCAAATTACCAAACGTTTTCTCAAACAATATTAAAATGCAAGTCTAATCTCATTTGGACCAAATGTTTCTTAAAAATAAGACTTTCGTTTTTTGCTCAAAAGTGTCCTCAAAATGCAGGAAATGCCGTTTTATAGAGACCCAAATTTCAAAAAATTTCCGGGGGTGCATGCTTCCGGACCCCCCTAGAGCATCGTCGTTACTGTTGTGAAAACGACCCCCCTTTCAAAAATCCTGGTTGCGCGCTTGAGTGTAATTTATCGGGCCAAGATTGGCATATAGTTAGCACTACTATAGCTGGCATGGAAAATGAGGTTAGTCATAACCAAGGTTAACAACAAACGAACGCGGTCGCTGGGGAATAGGCATTACGCCCTGAGACAGCGGGTCACGTAGAGTAGCAGAGCTAATAGAACGTGGTTTGGGTACGGAGGAAATTTGCCCACCATCCCTCCCAAAAATGAATAAATAAATAATAAAATACATAAATGTATAAAATAAAATGAATAAATAAAAATAAAGATTATAAATACAGTAAATATTCCACCGATAAGCTCGGTGTAATAGGTGCAGACCTTTGGTAGACAGGTCAAGCCGGGGGATCGTTACATCATTGTCCTTAAACCTGAATCCAAGTAACTGAGCAACTGCCACAAAACTGAGCAACATACAGGTCTGCACTTAACCATCCACATGGGTGAGTAGAGTAATTGTAGATGTTAAACGCTCATCCATTCATCAAAGAATTCGCAAAAAGATTTAATATTGCATTATTAAAAGCAATAAAAACGAAAGCGTTATGTGAGCATATATAGCGCTTGCTTTCTTCGTGAAAGATGACTCCCTCATGTCCGATTTACAGCTTAGTTTTGTTTACAACTTTTGCACTCCACCGGAAATTTAGTCATGGATTTATATTTTTCATTTCCTGTTATTTTCACAGTTGATAAATATAACAAGAAGTACGGAATGAAACTTTTCGAATGTATCAGCGGTGAACGACAGTAACGCCCGGCGCACACTAGGCGATTTTTGTCGCAAAAATATCAAACATGGATTTTGATATTGTGTGAAGGACACGCACACTAGGAAATGTTGCCATATATTGTCGCAAGTGATAAAAATCGCAGGTTTTTGCGACTAAAATCGCCTGGCTAGTGTGCGCTTAAAGGCGGATTTCCAATCCTCGCACGAAGCGACTCGCACGGTTTCCACTTTCCAGTAATAGCGAGAGTTATTTCAAAACATTTCATAGAGTTTCGGCCGGGGATTTACCGACTGTCCTTAATAGCCGGGTGTCCGTAATAGTGGGGTGTCCGCAAGGCGACAGTTGACTGTACTCACATGGTTTCCACGCCGCTCGTTGCGATGACTCGCGGACTGATGAAGCGATAGCCGAGTTTTTTTTAACAAACTTCAAGCTGTGTTTGGATATCCTGATGAAGCAACAGATATAGCACCTCAAACAAATCGGTATTTACGAGAAAATCGAAGTGAAATTAAAGTTCGATTAATTTATGTAATTTCGGCTTCAATAATTATATCTATGCAAGTTAACCTAAACTGAATTGCACTGTCAAAGTTGCTAACCTGGATCATTGTCCAATTTAGGAAAAAATGGCACCGGTAAAAATGGCACCGGAATAATGACTGACACGGAAAAATGGCACCAATTTATAAGAAATTTATAAGAGCCTTTATAAAAAAACAGACATTCAACTCGAGATTCAACTAACACAGCTTCTGCATCCGTCATGTCAAGTTACGTTTTTAACGAACCCTTACAATGTTGTGTTCGCTCGACACATTCCAACGGATATGATTTGGTTTAGTAATCTGCTTTGTACAGTGTGTATAAAAAAAATGAACCTTTAGGAAACGGTCTTATATTAAAAACACGATCTTAATACACCTGGGAAATTAAGATAACTTGTAAACGTATGAAGGAGCATAACTGCAAAGCAACATGTTACATATATTAACGTTTCTTTGCAGTTATGCTCCTTCATACGTTTACAAGTTATCTTAATTTCCCATGCAGGTGTATTAAGACCGTGTTTTTAATTTCCCAGGAGTATAAGACCGTTTTCCTAAGGGTTCCGGCATAAAATAATTAACATTCCTTTCAAACAACTTACAGTATTGTAGTACAGAGTGTCCCAAAAAAAAGGCTACCTTTTCAAATTCAAATGAGCGTGTTAATTCAAACAACCTATTGTGTTTAATATCCCATGTGTATAAAACTGTGTGTTTTTTAGTACGCATTCGTAGTTCAAAAGCGATAATGAATTTCAAAGAACTACAATAGGTTGCTTGAATTAACATGCTAATATGAATTTGAAAAGGTAGCCTTTTTTGGGACACCCTGTAGTTTGAAAGCCCTAGACACCTCTGAGCCAAATACAGCCAATAATACTAATTAATGTTATGCCGGTTCAGTTTTTTTGATACACACTGTATACATGAAGTCCCCAAAGCAAAGCTTCATTCCGCCCTTATTACTTCCAATTACTTCCAGTTCGGCTCACCGAATGGTCTCCAGAATGAAGCCAGAATAACAATCATATGAAACCTTTATCGTATTTTTGTTGTTGGTATGATGATTTCTAGAAAGCTAGTATTTCATTGGTTGTTTTCAAACGTATATGAGGTTCTTTGAAACGTATCAGTATGATCGGCAATTCGGATCACAAATCGGAATTTCATCGGATTTCATGGTCGGGACTCGGGATATCATATTACGCATCAACTCGACCACGAGACAGTCGAAGCAGTTTGCACCATGAACACTGTGTCGCTGACCTATTCGATTTGATAACGAAGGCATAATCATTCGGTTATTCTATAAAAGCCAGAGGGTGCTCGAGACGGTAAGCAAATGTTTTTGTTATAAATCCCCAAGAAATTGCAGATTAATGACGTTTTTATCTCTTAATATTGTTGCTGTGCAAGCTGTAATGCCAAATTAGGCATAGGTCCACGAAATGCCAAATTCAACACGCCATAAAAACTAGACAATTTATCCAAATTGAATTTTTTTTTTCACTAAAACTTTTTAAACAAACCGTACATTCGATGGGATGAAAAAACAAAATTGTGTTAGAGGCACTTAACATAAATAAAGCAATCAAAAATATTTTGATTGCTTTATATGGCATGCCCCTGTATATTGTACTTATCACTAACCAATATTTTTCATTTTTAGTGCATTGTTGTTTCAAAGTTTCTTGCTTTGACAGATGCTGCAGATTGATACCTTTCTATAAAATATCAACCCACAGTTTTCATCAATGACACTCCATGTGGTTTTGTTAGACACGTGCAGGAATCTCGCTCTTTGGAAACCGCCCAAAAAAATTGGGGAGATATAAATGGTTGTTTTGAGAGGCCTGTACCTGAAATGGAGCCATATAAGGTACTTTTTGTGAGAACATATGCAACAATGCAATATGAAAATATTAAATCTTGTCTCGAATTTAAAGCCTATCTCACGTTTGTGGATTTTAAATCTTCCTGAGCAAAATCATAGTATATATTGTCAACCGAAAAATTTCATCTTCATGGAGTTTTTCGCTGTCAAATTACCGGATTTGGTGTCACAAGAGGCATTCCAAACCAGGTTTTCTTTTGTTACTTGTCACAAAAATGCCTCTTGTGACATCACATCCGATAATTTTAACGGCAAAAAAGTCCACAAAAATGAAATTTTCGGGTGACAAGATATATTATGATTTTTCTCAGGAAGACCCAGATATTACGAATATGTAAAATCTCCAAAACGTGAGATCAACGTAAATATTTTTTAGAACCATAACATGCCATCTATTATACCACCAGAATATAGAGCATACTCCAAACCTTTATCCATCGACAGTATGGATGGAAACGAGCATCCAACAACTGATACAGCTGAGAGAAATGTCATTGGGGATAGATTTCATTCTAGTGCCAACGCACATCAATCTCCGCTCTGCCGATACCATGATATCAACTGTGTAACCAGGCAAATTCCATAACTACAAACTTACAGGAATCGCAAAACCAACGAAAAAATGTGAGTAGGCTAAGAAGTACTTGTCACCAAAACTTTGCGACACATATCTTCTTCAATTATCTCATGGACTTTTATCAAAATGAAGAATTGAAGTTGAGAAGAAACAGAAACCAAATTTGATGAAAAGCATGAAGGACAACACATTAATTGTGAGGGATAACTTGTTGCGATTCACGCTGGAGTAAAGGAAGGTTTAGACACTGCTATTAATCGGGCCGATTTATGGTTTAGATTTCATAGGGAAGAAATAGAAAAGAGTAGGATTATGAGCCCACATCTTATTCCGCTGACAGTTTCTCATCCTTAACAGGCATCAAAACCATAAATCTGGCCGATTAATCGTAGTGTGTAAACGCGCCACAGCTACCCATCTCAAATATGCGAGAAATCGCCATTATTTAAGAAATAAAAAACGTGTCGCGTGATATTATGTCGCTATAATGGCACGAGAGAAGCGTGTAACACATGAGGCGATAGCCGAATGTGTTGCTAGCTACTCTAGTGCCATTATAACGACATAATATCACAGCGACAAAGTTTTTGTATTTCTTTTATAAAATTAATAACATCATTATATTATATTACACGGTACACCAGAATATGTATTCATTTAATTGTAAAGCCTATGAAACTGTCGAAAGGCTCGAAACATTCGAAATCCTCAAACCACTGAAACCACTGAAACCACTAAAACCACTGAAACCCCTGAAACCATCGTAACCATTGAAAACTATTGAAACCATTGAAACCATTGAAACCACTGAAACCATTGAAACCATTGAAACCAATGAAACTACCGAAACCACTGAAACCATTGAAACCAATGAAACTACCGAAACCACTGAAACCATTGAAACCAATGAAACTACCGAAACCACTGAAAACCATTGAAACCAATGAAACTACCGAAAACCACTGAAACCATTGAAACCAATGAAAACTACCGAAACCACTGAAACCATTGAAACCATTGAAACCATTGAAACCAATGAAACTACCAAAACCACTGAAACCACTGAAACCCCTGAAACCCTCGTAACCATTGAAACTATTGAAACCATTGAAACCATTGAAACCATTGAAACCATTGAAACCATTGAAACTACCGAAACCACTGAAACCATTGAAACCAATGAAACTGCCGAAACCACTGAAACCATTGAAACCAATGAAACTACCGAAACCACTGAAACCATTGAAACCATGAAACTACCGAAACCACTGAAACCATTGAAACCAATGAAACTACCGAAACCACTGAAACCATTGAAACCATTGAAACCAATGAAACTACCGAAACCACTGAAACCACTGAAACCCTCGTAACCATTGAAACTATTGAAACCATTGAAACCATTGAAACCATTGAAACCATTGAAACTACCGAAACCACTGAAACCATTGAAACCAATGAAACTACCGAAACCACTGAAACCATTGAAACCAATGAAACTACCGAAACCACTGAAACCATTGAAACCAATGAAACTACCGAAACCATTGAAACCATTGCAACCACTGAAACCATTGAAACCATTGAAACTACCGAAACCATTGAAACCATTGAAACCATTGCAACCACTGAAACCATTGAAACCATTGAAACTACCGAAACCATTGAAACCATTGAAACCAATGAAACTACCGAAACCATTGAAACCATTGCAACCACTGAAACCACTGAGACCACTGAGACCACTGAAACCACTAAAACCACTAAAACCCTCGTAACCATTGAAACCATTGAAACCACTGAAACCATTGAAACAACTGAAACCATTGAAACCAATGAAACTACCGAAACCATTGAAACCACTGAAACCATTGAAACCATTGAAACCATTGAGACCACTGAAACCATTGAGACCACTGAAACCATTGAAACCATTGAAACAACTGAAACCATTGAAACCATTGAAACAACTGAAACCATTGAAACCACTGAAACCATTGAAACCATTGAAACCATTGAAACCACTGAAACCACTAAAACCACTGAAACCACTAAAACCATTGAAACCCTCGTAACCATTGAAACCATTGAAATCACTGAAACCATTGAAACCACTGAAACCATTGAAACCATTGAAACCATTGAGACCACTGAAACCATTGAAACCAATGAAACTACCGAAACCATTGAAACCATTGAAACCATTGCAACCACTGAAACCATTGAAACCACTGAAAACATTGAAACCATTGAAACCATTGAGACCACTGAAACCACTAAAACCACTGAAACCCTCGTAACCATTGAAACCATTGAAACCATTGAAACCATTGAAACCATTGAAACCATTGAAACCATTGAAACCATTGAAACCATTGAGACCACTGAAACCACTGAAACCACTGAAACCCTCGTAACCATTGAAACCATTGAGACCACTGAAACCACTGAAACCATGCACTGAAACCACTGAAACCACTGAAACCACTGAAACCACTGAAACCACTGAAACCACTGAAACCATTGAAACCATTGAAACCAATGAAACTACCGAAACCATTGAAACCATTGAAACCATTGAAACCATTGAAAGCAATGAAACTACCGAAACCATTGAAACCATTGAAACCATTGCAACCATTGAAACCATTGAGACCACTAAAACCACTGAAACCACTAAAACCACTGAAACCCTCGTAACCATTGAAACCATTGAAACCATTGAAACCATTGAAACAACTGAAACCAATGAAACCAATGAAACCACTGAAACCACTGAAACCATCGAAACCATTGAAACCATTGAAACCATTGAAACCATTGAGACAACTGAAACCACTGAAACCATTGAAACCATTGAAACCACTGCAATTGAAAAAAAACACCTGAAACCACTGGGTGTAACTGGGCAATTTTCTCCTTGCTTACTTTGTTGACATTGATCACTCGTAGCCATAACTCATTCTTATTATCTACTCTGACAATGCAGCATGCCGGACGAACTGCCTAATCCCCCAGAGATGCTGTTGGCTCAGTAAAATATTCGACTTCTCATATTGCCTTAACCAACCACACACCTGTCAAAATATTCTTTGTAAGGGTTGACTACAACCCCTTCTTTGACCACCACGTCACAAGTGTCTGCTTGGTAAACACACTTTCAGGACAGTACATCACTTGCAGCTGAATCCCCTTACCGGTCTCGTGTATCAGCTTCCCCTTTCTGGGTCCAACGTTGCTCTCCCCATTCTGTATATGAAGTCAAACCCTGCCAGATATTTGACAACACAGTTCCTAACTACATAAAATATCGTATTTGGTAGGGTGCCGACAAAATTAATGGCATCCCCACTAACACGATGGGGTGGCTGTGTATACGGTTTCTTGAGTGCCTCCGTTTATTCTTTGTTGGCTGACCTGCTTGCTACCATTTCCCAACTGAACACGTATAAATGGGCTTCGTTGTAGTAGCCAGAAAGCTCAACCCAGTCCTATTTTTGAGATCAGTGGTTTTCTAACCTTAATCTCCTGTTTAATGGTATGGTTCGCTATATCCCTGCAAGATGAAGTACTTACGAATTAAAGACTTATTGACGGAGCCCGCGGTGTTTTAGTACAGTGCGAAGAAAAGACCGACCAAACGAGGTTAATAAGGTTTTTATTACATGGCTCTTTTAAATTTCTCACATTTGCTCAATTTTTTCGTAAATTTTTAAATCTTTTTAGCGGTTGCGTAATAACAGGTCTTATCATATACCAAAGTGTCAAAGTTCCTATGTCATTGGTCGAGAGTGTATCACGCAAAAGTGACGAAAATTAGCTGTTTCCCCAGAAATAGATCTGAGAGGGCAATAATATGTTGTTGACCGTCAATAATGAAAAAATCACGGGAAAATCACGTGAAATACCACGTGAAAATGCGATCTTTGGACTTTTTATAGGGGCTATGTCACGATCTGCCTGGTTACTCAGCTAAGCGTACTTTTTGATTTTTGATTCGGAATCCAAAAGCGAAGCGAAAGCTAAACGATTATTCGATTAGTATTTGTTATTCTCATGTTGGTAGGTTATTTTTGGACGAGTTATAAGTAAAGCGCAATGACAATTTAATGTCTAATCGTGGTGGGAAACGAGAAGGAGCTGGAAGGCCACGATTGCCCCCCGTCTTGAACAAATTAGTGCTGGCAAATAAAAGAGTAACCAGGCAAATCGTGACATAGTCTTTATCAATTTTAACTGTATGAACTCTCCTTTTGCCTTAATTGTATTTAATTTAATGTTTGAAGAATAAAACATTTCATGTCTTTACGTTTTGTTTTTTCTTTGACACTTCATGGTACGATAATAAAGCACTTATTTACTGGAACCTCGGGAAAGCAGTATGTTTTGTGGTCCCTCGACCATCGATGTGTTACATAACATGATAACATCGACGGTGCTATGTTGATGATAACATGATAACATTGAATGTTACTTAAGGCACAGCGCAGTAAACTCAACTATGCATCGGAGAAGGTACAATTCAGATTAATATCGAAGTTGATTAAACGAAGAGCTAATGTCCTAAAGAAACGCTTTTATCAGGAAAAAGCTGACGAGATTAATGTGGCTGCGGCTTCAAGAGATTTAGAAAAGCTTTTTAGAAACGCGAAGAATCATGGTGCATTCAATGATATAGCCCCAACTCCTGCAGTATGCTCCACACTGAGAGATCACTTTAAAACTCACTTCAACAAACAACCACCAACGGAAATTCCTCATGAGTTAATAGATCTACCAAACTATCTAAAGGTCAGCTTCGAACATATAATCGTCGAGCATATCAATGGTGACGCGCCTAATGAGACAGAAATTAAATCTGCAATAAACCAACTAAAACTTAAAAAATCTACCATAGACACTCCAGCAGAACTACTAAAAGCTATTATATCAGATCCAGAATGTCTACGAACGCTAACCACTCTGTATGTAGATATCTGGCAGCGGAAAGAGCTGCCGGTAAATTGGAAATATGCAAGATTAAAGACTTTGTTTAAGAAAAAAGGTGTAACAAAAGATGCAGTGAACTATCGTGGCCTTTCATTAAGCTCGACACAGTTAAAAGTTCTATGTATGATAATTCTACGACGGTTGGGCAACTGGTATGAAAACAACCTTTTGGAAGGTCAATTTGGTTTTCGGTGTAACAAGGGCTGCCAGGATGCCATTTATTGCCTGAAACGAGCTCAACAGATATCATATGGAAGGAAAGAAAATTTGTATGTTGGTTTTATAGATCTAAAAGCGGCCTTTGATTGGATACCTCGAGAGTGGATGTTTAACAGTATAAAGAAGCGAAATGTTAGTGATAATAAGGAATTATTATGGCTACTGGAATTGTTACAGAACATCTATGCTGAGACGTATACTTACATGACTGGAGATAATATTGGCGATGCGTTTAGAACTACCAGCGGTGTCAGACAAGGCGGATGTGAGAGTCCGAACTGTTTCAATCTGTATTTGGACTTCATACTCCGAATTTTTGAGTATGAGTGTAGCCATGAAAAAATGGGGATAAAAATACGATATAGAATACCAAATGAAGCTACAGATCGAGCGCAGCGTTCCCAGGAAAAGAGTTCTGGTGTTCTGTCTTTGCTATGGTTAGGATATGCGGATGGCGAATTCAGTAGCGGAACTTCAGTGTTCGCTTGAAATTATTTATAAATTGCTTAGAAGATTTGGTTTGGAGATGTCTCTAGATAAAACGAAGACCATGATAATGACAGATAGTTTTGATAAGGATAACTATCCAGAGACTATCTGTATTTTGGAAGACAAGCATCTTGAAAACGCTCAAACCTTCATATATCTCGGTCAGAAATATACTTTTAATGAACCGTACACCTCTACCAACGAACTTCTGACGAGAAAGTTTTCAGCTATAAACTGCTTTTATAAGGAGGAAAACTTCTATAAGAACCATGCTGTAGCTCTTAACACACGCAGGAAGATTTTTGATTCGATGTTTAGGAGCAGATTAACATACGCATGTCAAACTTGGTCTACAACAGCCTCATCCTTAAATCCGGTGTGTACTACATATAACACTTATTTACGAAAGTTAGCAAAAGGTGGTCATATGAGGAAAATGACTCCTCTAGATGAACAATACCAGACGATGATGAAAACCAACATTACAATATGGCCTTCAAGATGACCAATGAGCAGATTTTTGAATATAGCGGTGCAACACCCCTGAGAGAATTTGTATATTCACAACAGCTAAATTGGTTCGCACACATAACAAGATCCTCGAATTTAAATTACATCAAGAAACTGACATTCACAGACGAGAAAAATAAGAGACTGGGTCAACCTTTAAATACTCTCACACGATCCGTGTATAAACGTTTCACCAACTACGAACCCTCGCAAATTTTGAAAGCCTGTTTTTCACGTACAACAAATAAACTAGTTGAATCTTAGCAACTCAAGTAGAGTTGCACCTAAATGTTTTTCCAAGAAAAATGAGGAATTAAATAATAATAATAACATGATAACATCGACGGTCTCGGAACCACAAAACATACTGTTTCCCTCAGTCCCAGGAAATAAGTGTTAATTGTTATATAGCTGTGGTTTCCCTAGATCTAATACAGACTGTCATTGGTTGATTTGTGGTCACGTGGACTTAGATAATTATCACTTATTTACTGAGACCTCGGACTTCTTTTTCTATTTGTGCATATTTTTGCTCTGTTGGTGACAATGCTCTAGAAGCATATGCGACTGGTTGCCATTGGTGATTTACTTGTTTTTGCATCATAATTGCACCCAGACCATACGAAGAGGCATCGGTACGAATTTTTGTTTCCGCCTTTGGATCGTAAAGTGCCAATACAGGAGTATTGCTGAGGATTTCCTTAATTTCTTCGAAGGCCTTTTCATGCTCGATTCCCCAGTTCCAGTGATTTTTGTTACTCAGCAGGTCTCTGATGGGTTTAGTCTTATCAGCTAATCTTGATGAGAACTTACTCAATTGGTTGCACATTCCTAAGAACCGTCTTACTTCTTGGATGCTGCTAGGCGTTGACATCTCTGTGATGGCACGGACTTTTTCTGGATCAGCACTAATTCCTCTAGCATTTATCACGTGACCCAGATAACGAACTTCGGGTTTTGAGAATGCACACTTTCCACCATTCAGCGTGACATTAGCTTTCTCGAGTTTTTGAAGAACTTTCTTCAGCCTTTCATCATGCTCTTTAGTATTCTTTCCATGGACAAGAATATTATCAATCTCGATACAGGCCCCTTCACAATCTTCCAGGATCATCTCTAATTGTTTTTGGAAATGTTCTGAAGCTGGTGTTATTCCAAAAGGTAGTACATTGAAATGGTATCTTCCCCACGGTGTTATGAATGTAGTTATGGGAGCAGATTCTTTCGATAATGGGATTTGCCAGAAACCAGAGTTGCAATCAAGCTTTGAAAACACTGTTGATCCAGCCAACTTTTCCAATATGTAATCGACACAAGGTAGGGGATGCGTTTCTCGTAGAATGCTTTCGTTTAACTTGGACGGGTCGAGACAGATTCTGACATCACCATTTGGTTTTGGTACAACTACCATATGCGAGCACCACTCTGTGGGGGCGTCGATTCTTGAGATGACTTCCATTTTCTCCATCCTGTCCAATTCTTCTTTAACTTGTTTATGTTGATGATAACATGATAACATTGAATGTTACATATCATGATAACATCGACGGTCTCGGAACCACAAAACATACTGTTTCCCTCAGTCCCAGGAAATAAGTGTTAATTGTTATATAGCTGTGGTTTCCCTAGATCTAATACAGACTGTCATTGGTTGATTTGTGGTCACGTGGACTTAGATAATTATCACTTATTTACTGAGACAGAGGGAAACAGTGTGTTTTGTGGACCCGAGACCGCCGTTGTTGCCCGAGGCGAAGCCGAGGGCAACAACGGCGGTCGAGGGGCCACAAAACACACTGCTTTCCCGAGGTCTCAGTAAATAAGTGTTTTGTTATATAGTATATTAGTGTCAAAGTATGAATAATTCACCGGTTATTGGAGTGAACTTTGAAACCAAAACTAGATAAATGGAACCCCGTAAATGTTTAATAAAAAAGACAACACTCAACAGTTAAATATTTATTACAACATTCTGAACTCAAAAGTGATAACATACACTAGAACACTGAACTATAAAATGAACTTTGGAACTTCACGGTTGACGCGCATGCGCACTGCACCCATTCTATTGTGGACCGGTCAATAAATGTTCTGTTATGGACCGGTTGCCTCGTTGCCAGGGCAATGCAGTAAACACGACGTTTTGCGGACCGGCACGTGATACGCTTTTGTCCAATCGGAAAACAGAAAAATTGAACTTTGACACTAACTTTATAACAAATTCAAATGTCTACCGAGCGGGCAATAAGTTAATAATTATTGCCCGCTTGGGCAATGATTTTTGAAATGGTTAAAGGTGCCGTCCAGTCCGTTCTGCGCATGTGTGATATTGCAAACTTGCGGGTCCCCATATGTCAACAAACTTCAACGGAATAGATTTGCGACAGTTCGAAAGCGAGTATTCGACAAAGGTGGCGAAGGCGCGAGTGGTAGTTTGATATATTATCCACATTTAGAAACTAAACAGCTTCTTATAATAACACGCTTTTTTTGGCGGAAAAGTTCAAGCGTAGAAAACAAATCGGCAATACTTCATGTTCAATGTTTATATAATGCAATGTAAACAAACGAGGTAAACAGAAACGTGGACATGCGCAGAACGGACTGAACTGAACTGTTGTATGGATATATAACAAAACGCTTAATTCTGCTCCCTTGTGAAATAGTTAGTTTTGTTTCCCTCGAGTCTTGATGAAACATCAAGCCTCTCGGGAAAACAAAACTAACTATTTCCATCGAGAGCAGACATTTGATAGGGGTATCTAGTACGTATTCCTTATAAGGAAGCGCAAATAGAAGGCATTGACGAGCAAATAGAGTGAATTAACGAGCAAATAGCTGACACGTTCAACCCTCGGACCCCAAAACAACAAAGGTCCTAACCCTTTGGCAAACGTTTTCTTGAGAAGTAAACCACCCCCAAAGCTATCGAATATATCAAAGGAAAGTTAAATGATCTATTTACGACATACGTACAGTTTATCCCGGTAGCTAACTTAGTTCTCTTTAAAAGCGCGGATAATCGAACATGCCAAAATATAATTTTCCTAATACGGATACATCTTGTAAACAAAAACACGGCTGTCTTCGACGAACATTTTCTTGAGAAATAATCAAACTACCAAAGCTACAATATATATTAAAAACAAAGATAAATTATCTGTTTACAATATGCGTACAGCTTATCCTGCTATAGCGAACGTAGTTTTCTTAAAAAGAGCGGATAATCGAACATATCATAACGTGTAATAATCCCACATCCAGCGGGCTGGTACGAGTGCCATGTATTTGTTCGTTAATGCCTTCTATTTGATCGTCAATGCCTTCTATTTGTTCGTCGGTCACTTCCTTATAATGGGATACGTGGAAGGTCGGCGAAAATGGCCCTGGGATCGGTTGGTCCATTCTATAATGCGATTGGCTTGTCATAAAACTCAATTAATTCAGCCGAGTATAATTTACTCATCTAAATCTGAATGATGTCTTCAAATTTTACAGCAAATTAGAAGTGATAGCTTTCGCTAAATTGGATATATGCTTCTTCATACCTTTTGTAAGAGATAACCATGGATGTATGGTGGATTATTAAGCTTGTTAGCTGCTTTTATGCCGTCGAATGCTGACATGAACAACTCTGAAGAGTATTTAATATTTCTCAATTATTCAGGTCAACAAAGTACACACAGGCAATGGAACAAAGACCACCAAAATTGTCATATCAAAACACCCAGAAATTATGGGTGTCATGTGACCAGCCGATCCCATTTTCGCCCACTGTGGAGGCAAAATGCCCTGGGAACGAGGTTGATTTAGTGTATAATAATTATTATATCGTAATAACATGTTATTTACCGGCTGAGAGGTCCATATGGAAAAATATTTCCCGAGATCTCAAAAACGTTTTTGAGACCAACAGAAATATTTCTCAATACGGACCAACCAAAGAAATTATTTATTTATTTTCTTTCGTCATCAAGTACTTCTAGTCAGTGGACAAAAAAGGAAAGTCTGTGCTTTTACCTTCGTAAGTTAAGTCTCTAATTTCGGGAAAAAATACTCACTTATATATGTCTTTCAATAAGTTCAATCTCGTTTGATTTCATTTTCAAATGTCTTTAGAATCTTTTACGTGGCGTATAAAATTCGCATTTAAAACTGAGATTATGTCGAGCGCTCCGCATGGGCTCATACGGACCGCTCGCTCGTTAGCCAATCAGAAAGCAGGATTTGGTGATACGGACCGGAAGAAATAAAATTCGATAATCTTGCCGTTAATTATTTGAATATCATTGCGATTTCGCGATTTTTAAAAGTTTCTTCAATATGATTCCATTCATTAGAGCTAGTAATTCTGGTAAGAAGCATGAACGTATTTTATAAGTAAAGCTATGTAGTTCAAATGGTTTGAATTCTCACGTCTCTGAAGATGGCTTCCGTACAGAAAGCCGAAACGTCAGACAAGAATAACATTTTTGTTTTAAATAATCTGGAAGAACATTTAATACTAAATAGCTATGTAGTTCTTGAATAAATCAGATGCAGTTGACGTAGACCTCCAACTCACACATTGTAAGAACTTGGGGAAAGAATGACTCAACCAAAACATAACGACCAGATAATGGTGGGTGAACATGTAATAGTCCCTGTTACTACATTTGCCATGTTGTGTCTGTCGCCACATTTTGGATTCACTTTGCCATCGTCTACCAAACTGTCGCCAATTTTGACTTCAAAGTCGCTTAAACGATCTGGACAGCAGTCCGCTCTGTTTGTGATAACAACGTTAGTCACGGGAACGGTTTGCTCTAAGTTCTACCCTCCACCATTGGTTTGGGATTGCTATGTGTAGCTGTACATGACCCTGCGAAGTAATTGGCATTCCGGTTACCATCGACAGCTTTCCAGGAGATCGAAGCCAGGCTAGACTGGTCAGTAGGCTTTCCCAATGCATAATTATGAGATGAATCTATAAGTACAGTCGAACCTCCAGTAAGCGGACCGCCCAATATACATCAAGCGACGCCGGTCGCTGAGGAGAGGTCAGATAGGTAGTCGCGAGGTTTGCCTATATACACACGTTAAACACTATTATTGTACATTCAAACTTCATTCTAATTCCTTCTTGGTTAACATACCCCAGTTAATTCTCAATGTCCATTTCCGTCGAGTCAATCATTATGCATTCTCTACTCTATCTCGATTTTGATTGGCTGTTGGCATACATCTAATTCGTGACATTAGCTGAATCTGACGTCAATGTTGTAATATTATGGTTCAAAAAGTGTAGCTATGACATTATTCCAATATCTTGTTGTTAGCCCGCTGTTGCCAGCTTGTTTACGGCGAAAGAAAATGGGAAAATAGCGGGTTCCGCATCGCTTTAGCACTTCTTATGCATAATAATAAAACAATTATTGGATCCGCAGATAACACAAACCTCGGCTTTGATAATTCTCGATATCATGCTTCACCGCATCCAATAGTTGTTAATTATTGGACGGATGTGTCCCAAAAAAATTGTTGGACACTGATGACGTCGCTATCTCAAAGCGCACGAAAATTACAAAACAACAGAATGGATTGCTGTAGATTTTCCTGTGTTGACGAAGACAACAGCATGACGATGAAGACAACAGTGACGACAACGATGAAGACAACAGTGACGATAAAGACAACAGTGACGACAACGATGAAGACAACAGTGACGATGAAGACAACAGTGACGACAACGATGAAGACAACAGTGACGACAACGATGAAGACAACAGTGACGACAACGATGAAGACAACAGTGACGACAACGATGAAGACAACAGTGACGATAAAGACAACAGTGACGATAAAGACAACAGTGACGATAAAGACAACAGTGACGACAACGATGAAGACAACAGTGACGACAACGATAAAGATAACAGTGACGACAATTATTGGATGACGTTTTGGGTGATATCTGGAACAATCAAGGTCGAGGTAACTGTTTTTAGCCGACGCCGAATGTCAGGCTGATAACACTACCGAGACCTTGATTATTCCAGATATCACAAAAAGCGAATCAAATAATTGTTTTATTATATATTGTATTCATTATACATTGTTATTATGCATATATTGTTTTAAGGAAAGTAACAAAAAAACGTTTCACACAAAAATGTGTGTAAACGTACAATGTCAAGTAATTTTTCGATTTCTTCTACAGTCGAAGACGAAAATAAAGCAGTCATGTTGTTTTTGCCTGTGTGGAAAGCTACCGCTCATTAGAAAATATCGCATTGCGGACGCAACCTACAGATTAGTGAATAACCTGCCAGCAGATTATTAACTAATTTGTTGGTTGTGCTGATTCCAATAATTAACTGTATGCGCTTAGCCAATGAGAAGATAGGACGTGACTGCAATGTATAATAACAAGAATTATACAGACCTCGGTCAATGTGATCCGCCTCAGCCTTCAGCAGATAACATTGACCTCGGTTTGGATAATTCTTGAGATATCATGCTCAGCCTCGTCCAAAAACCTTTTGATGTTTAGCCAATATCCTCTAACAACTTGAGCTATATTTAGTGGTCTCGTGGAAGGCGGTCCGCATTTCGCTTACTCACCGTATCTGCACCGCTGGCAGACATTGCCAACCCATCCCGTGCGGCATTCACAACTTGTTCCTTTTCCCCCAGGTTTGGATGGTGAAGGTGGTACACATCTTCCATTGTTCTTGCACGGGGATGGCAGGCAAGGGTCCTGTTTTAATACAAATCAAATTTCCACGGGCATTATCATTATTACATGGTTTGAAAAATTTGATGCTAAGACAAAAGCGGGACCAGTTGCGAAAAATGCAACTTCAAGGCCTTCCGGCTGGAATTGAACCGCGACCCTGCGATGCCAGTGCAGTGCCCCGACCACTGAGCTACGGATCAAGACGTTGCCGAGAGCCCATGAGTCACGAGCTCTGCACATATGGTAGTGGCAATGCCGGGATAAGACCCTCATGGGTATATTATAGGTAATATTTGGCATTTCACTCGATCAAACTACATGTTGAAAGGATTTATGGTGAAGGAAAATTTCGAGTGTTGGAATATATATATATATATATATATATATATATATATATATATATATATATATATATATATATATATATATATATATATATATATATATATATATATATATATATATATATATATATATATATATATATATATATATATATATATATAATATATATATATATATATATATATATATATATATATATATATATATATATATATATATATAATATATATATATACATATATACATATATGCCGCTGCCACCATGTAGTGTTCGTGACTATTAGAGTCAAGAATATTTATTTAGATCTTTGAGTTCTATATATACAAGAGTATGTAATAACCCGTATGTATGCATAATTATGTAAACTAAATAATACTACATCTCCCTTTACAATTTCAATAATAAATAATAATAAATATTATATGATTGTCAACGAACTAATTGTCATCTGTAATAATACTAATACATTATATAATTAGATTTTAGAAGCATTATATATATATTTTTTGTTTTGTTATTCTACTATCTACGTGAAGTAAACTACAAGTAACAAATGGTAATAGATAATATTAATGTTCAACTACTAGTCTATTTGGTGGTACCGATAGTCTTCCTGATCTTGTGTAATAACTGGGATTGTTTTCTGAAATTGCGGTTTCTGCAGCTTGTTCAGTAGGTTCTATGGTTTCTTGCTGTTTATTGGAACTGTTCTCTGGAGGGAGTTCAATCATGAGGTGTCGTCGATTCCGTCGAACAGTCGTTGTAGGAGTTTTCACTACATATGAACGAGGAGTTTCAGATTTTTCAATAATCTTTCCTGGTTCTTTACGATCTGGAATCCATACTTTACAATTAGGTTTAAGGTGTTGTAATGTTTTAACTCCATGATGGGAATCATGATTCTTCTTCTGTCGTTTCTTTATCATCTCTTCTTTTTCTCTAACTGCCACGAGATATGGCCATGTAGGTACCAGCTGTTCTGCGACAAGTGGAAGTGTTGTTTGCATCTTTCTGCCAAATAAAAGTTCAACAGGACTATAACCATTCTCGAGTGGAGTAGCTCGGTACACCATTAAAGCAATGTACGGATCTTTTGATTTTTTAAGAAGAGATTTCACCGTTTTTACACACCTTTCAACTTCACATTAGCTTGAGGGTATCTTGGACTGCTAGTCTGATGCTTGAAACCATAACTTGATGAAAATTTTAAAAATGCCGCTGATCTAAACTGAGGACCATTATCCGATATTACTTTATCTGGAATACTATGTCTAGCAAAACATGACTTCATATGCGTAATCACATCTGTCGATGTTGAGCTGTGTAAGAAAGCTATTTCTGGATATCTTGAAAATAATCAACGATTATGAGATATATCTTACCATTCAGCTCAAACAGATCAGTACAGACATTTTGCCATGGTCGATCCGGTAAAACAGACGAGATCAAAGGTTCAGCTCTGTTCTTTCTTTCCTTAATGCATACATGGCAGTTTCGAACCAAATTATCAACTTGTTTGCTCATACCAGGCCACCATACTGAAGTTTTGGCTCTTTATCTGCATTTGGTTATTCCAAAATGTCCTGAATGGATTTTATCAAGTATGTCCAATCTCATTGATGATGGAATTACCAACCTTTTTCCCTTGAGTAGAAGTCCTTCTTGAACCGTTAAATCACCAACAAGTTGCCAGTAGGGCTTGACAGCGTCATTGATATTGTTTTTATCTAGTCATCCATGAGTACAGCACTTCATGACTTGATCACATACTTCATCTTGCTTGAGACGGATTCTAAGTTCATTTAATCTATCTTCTGTGGCTGGTAAATCTTTCAACACTTGGTCAATAAATCCTTTGGCTTCTCCGGCTAGTATATCTTCATTTCCTTTATCCATGATTGGAGAACGAGACAAGGTGTCGGCATATACCAAATATTTTCCTTGCACATGTGAGATTGTATATGAGAATCGCATGATTCGCATTCTGAATCGTTGTATTCTTGGAGACATATCGTTGAGACTCTTTTGTGTGAAGATTGGAACTAATGGTTTGTGATCTGTTTCTATATGTGGAATATCATGCCAGAAATATATTCAGAAAATTTCTCACATGCCCACATAATACCCAGGGCTTCTTTTTCTATTTGTGCATATTTTTGCTCTGTTGGTGACAATGCTCTAGAAGCATATGCAACTGGTTGCCATTGGTGATTTGCTTGTTTTTGCATCATAATTGCACCCAGACCATACGAAGAGGCATCGGTACGAATTTTTGTTTCCGTCTTTGGATCGTAAAGTGCCAATACAGGAGTATTGCTGAGGATTTCCTTAATTTCTTCGAAGGCCTTTTCTTGCTCGATTCCCAGTTCCAGTGATTTTTGTTACTCAGCAGGTCTCTGATGGGTTTAGTCTTATCTGCTAATCTTGATGAGAACTTACTCAATTGGTTGCACATTCCTAAGAACCGTCTTACTTCTTGGATGCTGCTGGGCGTTGACATCTCTGTGATGGCACGGACTTTTTCTGGATCAGCACTAATTCCTCTAGCATTTATCACGTGACCCAGATAACGAACTTCGGGTTTTGAGAATGCACACTTTCCACCATTCAGCGTGACATTAGCTTTCTCGAGTTTTTGAAGAACTTTCTCCAGCCTTTCATCATGCTCTTTAGTATTCTTTCCATGGACAAGAATATCATCAATCTCGATACAGACCCCTTCACAATCTTCCAGGATCATCTCTAATTGTTTTTGGAAATGTTCTGAAGCTGGTGTTATTCCAAAAGGTAGTACATTGAAATGGTATCTTCCCCACGGTGTTATGAATGTAGTTATATATGGGAGCAGATTCTTTCGATAATGGGATTTGCCAGAAACCAGAGTTGCAATCAAGCTTTGAAAACACTGTTGATCCAGCCAACTTTGCCAATATGTAATCGACACAAGGTAGGGGATGCGTTTCTCGTAGAATGCTTTCGTTTAACTTGGACGGGTCGAGACAGATTCTGACATCAGCATTTCGTTTTGGTACAACTACCATATGCGAGCACCACTCTGTGGGAGCTTCGATTCTTGAGATGACTCCCATTTTCTCCATCCTGTCCAATTCTTCTTTAACTTTAGGTACCCGTGGATGTGCTATCTTTCTTGGTGTGTATATACAGCATGTGGTTGAGCATCGGGTTTTAACTTGATGGTGTATTCATTATCGATTCTTCCAAGACCTTTGAAAAGCTTTGGAGACGCGTTTTTTCCACTTTTTATCAAGTGCTGCTTCGTCGCTGCTCTTTACTGCTCTAACATAGTTTGTTTTCTTGAGTAAATTTAGTGCACGCGTATAGCTGGTCCACCAAGAAGAACTTGATGTAAACCTTTGATAACATATACATCTTGTACTATTATTTTCTAATCAGCTTCTATCGTCGCGGTAAATTTTCCACAAATGTTTAATTTTTTTCCATCACAAGAATGTAGCTTCTTCTTTGACTTTTTCAAAACAGGAAGCTTTCTTTTCATGCTTTCGTAGGTGTTAAATGGAATACAAGTTTCGTCAGCTCCAGTGTCCATTTTGAATTGCATTTTCTGTCCATCCATTTGTAAATCGACTTTCCACTGAGCGTAATTGTTTTGCGAAATAACTTCCCCAAGGAATTCAAAATTTGCATCTTCGTCGCTGCTTTGTTCGTGTATATCTGCAACCACTTACTTCGGCACACGGTTGCCCAATGTCCGACTTTAGAACACTTATTACATGTGGAGTTTCTTGCAGGGAACTTCTCTTTGCTATGGGATGGGTGTTTCCCACATCTGAAACAGCTTTGTTTATTGGGGAGCTCTTTCCGGTTTGTCTTTACTATCGCTTTGTTATTCTGTTCTCGCCGTGATATCTTGTGCTTGGCAGAACGAATAGAATCTATATCATCACTCTCGACATCAGATTTGATTCTCAGTTCGCTTTGCTGCCTTTTCACGGCTTCGGTTTCTCGAACGATATCTTGTGCTTTTTTTAATGTTAGGTCGGGATCCACTTGAAGTCTTTGAGAGACATTTGCATCTGTTAAGCCAACAACAATTCGGTCTAGGATCATTTGCTCGTGCAAATTTCCATATTCACAATTTTCGTCTAATACGTGTAAAGAGGTGATGAATTCTTCAACTGATTCGTTCTCATGTTGTACTCTTCTATTGAACTTAGCACGCTCGTATATTATGTTTCTTCTGACCACAAAGTACGAATCAAATTTTTCCTTGACTGTCTTGTAATCTTTGAGCTGTGTTTCATTCATCTTAAACGAATTCAGGATATCTTCCGCTTGGTCCCCCATTGTATAAATCAGTGTATTGATTTGGGTTACTTCGTCCTTATCATTCAGTTCTGTTAGCGTTCTGAATCTTTCGAAGCGTCGTATCCAATTCGGCCATGTTTCTCCTTTCGAAAAATCAAAGGAATCCGGTGGTTTATATACGCCATTGCCATTTTAATACGTTAACACCGCTGCCATCTCAACTCTATCAATGAGCATATCCAATTCACCGTGGAAGAAGAAAACAACGGTTCTATTTCCTTTCGTGAAACTACGGTTTCCAGAAATGACAATGGTTCTATCAATACTGGTATCTATCGAAAGACAACGCAAACTAACAAATATTTACAATTTAACTCACATCATCCCACTCAACATAAACGTTCTGTGGTTCGAACACTTCTAGACCGAGCAAAAAACATTCCATCAACTGAGGCCCAGAGAAAATCAGAAAGACAGTATGTTGTAAATGCTCTGAAAGACAACGGCTATCCAGATGCATTTATTAATAGCAAGTTACAACCAACTCCACAGGCCAGAGTCCAACACGAATACAAAGGTTTTGTGGTTTTGCCTTATGTTCAAGGTGCATCTGAAAGGATTGCAAGAACACTACGCAAACATGATATAAAAGTTGCTTATAAGCCCACAAAAACGGAGAACTTTGCCAAACGAAATTTACATTATAATTTACCTCTCTCCTCTGCAGAGGCTTCTTTGCCTTTAAACGAGGCGAATTTGGCCAACAAATTATGCGCTTTTCGCTAGAGGGTAAGGGAGTACGAGTAAAACCGCTGAAATTGGAACGCGGGTGAGAAATTTCTCGCCCGCGTTCCGAATTCTTAGCGGTTTGTACTCATTATTCTCACCTTCGCTTTAACTTAAAGGGGCTATGTCACGATTTGCCTGGTTACTCAGCTAAGCGTACTTTTTTATTTTTTGTTCAAGATAGTATACGGCAATCGTGGCCTTCCAGCTCCTTATCGTTTCCCACCACGATTAGACATTAAATTGTTATTACGCTTTACTTATAACTCGTCCAAAAATAACCCACCAACATGAAAATAACAAATACTAATCGAATAAATCGTTTAGCTTTCGCTTCGCTTCGCTTCGCTTCGCTTTTGGATTCCGAATCAAAAATCAAAAAGTACGCTTAGCTGAGTAACCAGGCAGATCGTGACATAGCCCCTTTAACATGAAATGATATACGTGTATCTTATATGAAAAATAAAGATTTCAAAGTCCTGAAATGTAATGTCTTGTGTATTTTGTATGAGGTTTTTCAACGTTCAGAATTCTGTAAAATCTCAACCCAAAATGCAGGAAATGGCATTTCACGGACTTAAGATTTCAAAAATTTTCCCGACGGGCTTCATCCTCGCGAGATTTTACAAACGGGTATAACCTGAAGTGTTAGCCAACCCCTAAACCCTTGCCATGTAAGTGTTAGATTGATTCCCAGACCCTTCTGTCAGAAGAGGCAGCAGGCAACTCTTGGATTCATTTGACTACTATGATCGCTGTAGAATTAGATGAAAAAGTTTGCTCAAATTGCTGTAAATTGTCTTTCCGAGCTTCTAGATTTAAAAATTTTCCGGGGGAGGACACCCGCACCCCCCTAATAATGCGGTCACTGATTATCTGCTCGTGGACTTCAGCCCCCTCCCCGCCCCACGCCCCCCCCCCCCCCTCCCACTTTAAATCCATTCCTACGCCTCTGGCCGTCGTAGATCTTAAGGTCCATATTAATGAGTTTGAGAAATATATGTACAATAGGTTTTTTCTCGTAACGTCATCAAAATTATGAAATATAAATTAGAAAACCTACAAAGCTATATGTTTTGTACATACTAGAGTGTTCGTCGAAAAATTTAGATCGACACAATTATTCCATCTTGTTTTCTGAGTAAAAAAAAATGGAATATGTGCGCACCGTTATTAAATAGATTTTCCGAATTTCCTTCGATATGGACAAACGAAGACGGTCCGGAAGCATGCTCCCTAGGTAGATTACCTTAACTTTTAAGAAGCTTCTCTCCTAGCCTCTATAGTCGTACTAATACAATTGAGAAAAAACCCATTAAATTTAGAAACGCTTGTCCTGATTTTTCCCCATTTCAAATGTTGGAATTGACGACGGCAACTACGACGACGGCAACTACGACAGCGACGGCAGTGAAAGCAAAATAAATGTTAGCATTTGAATGAAACCACGGTCGATTGATTGATTGACTAGCGTATTTGACCGCTCAAAGCTCGTTTTATGATCTCCAAAACGCTTCAATATTTCTAAAACGGTTTAAGTCAGTCTTAAGGAACAGTTCTAATCTCTCTGCGAGTTACCGTCGTCCTAAAGACGCGAAAATGTTCTCAGTGGCGTAGCTAGGGTTTCAGGGGCCCCGGTTCAAGAGTGAGGGCTTTTGTAGTCGCGTGTCCAGAAATTTGGACAGTCAGCGGAATAATCCGTCGGCTCAGATTTTGCTTCCTTGGAGCCCCTGGACATTCGGGGGCCCTGGTTCAATGAACCGCCTATTGCTACGCTACTGAATGTTCTCAGTGGCGTTGTAAATAGAACGAAGACGGCGTTGAGATTACTCTTGGGAATTAAAATTGTTCATTCTTTTTGTTTCGCACCGGCATGTCCCGGTTGCCCGAGACGTTTTCATCCGTGAGTTTATATGATCTCGTTGCACCGGGATGCAGTCCCGGGTGACCGGGATATGCGTGAAAATGTTGATAATAATTTCTCGATGAAACAAAAATTAATTTTATTCGCATAAAAAGCATCACAACTAATGTTTTTTTTCATTTTTCCACTTTTTTATATTTTACCTGGTCAGACGACGTTTTAAATTTCAATTCACTTCATCCCGGTGCACCGGGATGTTGCGTTTAAATGGAACAAATCTGTCCCGGTGTACTGGGATCCCGGTCAGGCGAGATGTCCCGGTCTCCATATAAACGAAACTGCGAAACTAAGTAAATTTTATACAAGCCGAGATCCCGGTATACCGGGACGTCCCTTGAACGACGTCCCTGTCTTAGGTTGCCGTCGTAAAGGAAAATCATAACCGAGACATTGTTTGTAAATGTGGTAATAAACATGCATAAATTAACCCAACCGGTTTCCCTCAAAAATCTCTTAAAACTCTGGTTCGTTTGAGAAGCTATATCATACACTCGAAACAGGGGTTGTGCCAGAGGGGGGGGGGGGGGGGGGGGGGGCAGGGGGCTGCAGCCCCCGGTCGGGGAACCTGAGTCCCCTATCGGGGAAAAATTAACAATTCGTCGGGGAACGAGATGGAAGAAAAAAAGACAAAAAGACAAGTCTTTTGTTTTCTTAGAATCGTAAAAGTTTTTTTTACCATTAACAAACGTTTCGCTAGCAAAACAACATCAAAGGTAATCAACTTTCATCTCTGGCACAAATCTATCACCTCTGTGTTGTTTTGAGCGCTCACTGTCATCTAGTTTTTGCGTGAGCATTATTGTTAGAGTTAGTTTTTCGTATACAGTAAGGAAATACTGATATAAAATCATGATTTTCATTGTTTTTTATTTTAATTTTTTTTTGTTAAAACTGCCGCCAAAATGCAGGAAATATAACGTTTCAGTGGCTTAGAAACCAAAAATCCCCCCATGCCCCTGCGTCGGGGAATTCCTGGCGCCACCCCTGACTCGTAAGCCGTTTATTATGTGATTCGAAAACACCTGGAAGTTAGTTAGATATATTTGCATGGCGATCGGCGTTTTCAAATCAAATAATAAACGCTTTCTCGTGTATGATGTAGCATCTCAAACAAATCAGTATTTTAAGAGAAAATCGAGGGGAAAGTTCATATGGACTTATAGTACGTATTCCATATAAGGTCATATCGGACGGCACTAGCAAATACGTTGCCCTAACGAGCATATACGTTGCCCTGACGCGGATAGTTAACACGTTACGATATGTTCGATTATCCGCTCTTTTTAAGAAAACTACGTTCGCTAGCCGGATAAACTGTACGCCTATTGTAAACAGATAATTTACCTTTGTTTTAATATATATTGTAGCTTTGGGAGTTGATTATTTCTCAAGAAAACGTTCGTCGAAGACAGTCGAAAGTTCGTTTACAAGATGGTATCCGTAATACGAAAATTATATTTTTGGGCATGTTCGATTATCCGCTTTCAAAGAGAACTAAGTTAGCTACCAGGATAAGCTGTATGCATGTTGTAAATAGATCATTTAACTTTAAAAGAATATATTCTATAGCTTTGTGGGAGGGTTAGGACCTTTGTTGTTTTGGGGTCGGTTACAATCCCATTATCTTGGAGGCTGGTACGAGCTGGGCAATGTATTTGCTCTTCCCAGTCCCGTTCGATATGACCTTATATGGAATACGTATACTATAAGTATACCTATCGGAAAGTTGTCGAAATATTATGCTAATTAAGATCTCATTAATTAAGAAACAACTCATGAATTGTTAATTAATTATTGATGAGTTTGAGTTATATCACGTACAATCGTTTCACACATGCGTGTGTCATAACATTAACAGTGTACTTGTTTAATTTTTTAGCCGAATCTTACCTGCAAATACCAATGCACAAAAGCGTCGTCTTTCGTCATGCTGTCCGGGATTCGATACATACTGGTGTTAAGAAGCTGACAAATAAATTTCCCGTTTTCGGTAATTTTCCTCACATTCATAGAGAAGCAATCTTTTTTCTTTATACATTGCGAGATGCACCCGATCTCCTTGTCGACTTCCAGCGTTTCTCGCGGCACGACATCCAAGCGATGTTGGTGAAGGTGGAAGAAGTTTCCGAATTTCACTAAATTCACTCCTCTCTTGTCGCGTCCGTTGGAAATTTGTTGTTTGGTGTCTTTAAATTGGATAACCATGCCGATCACAAGCAATAGTTTTTTCATCTTATAGTTCCACATAAGATAGTTTTAATATATATATATATATCCCACTCCACGTACAAATAAATGCACTCCTGCTCGTTGGAGGTGAAGCGAATTGAATGAACGTTTCTGTTTTATTCTCTATGACAACGGATAATTTGCGGTCGCTTTGTGGTGAACAGGTAGTACTGTCGATTATTACATGGCTAAAATTAGGGGCCAATTACACGAGGCGAGGTGGCAAATACGTGGAGGGCTAAAATTTGACCGATACAATTATTTATTATATGAGTACTGAGATTTTATTGACAATGAAGTGGTGAAATAAAAATCATATGCCTCAAATTTCTGAGGCTCTCATTGGCCATACGACATTGTCCACTAGTGAAGAACGGCGTATTGACTTTCCCATTGGGCATACGGTATTCGCCACTAGTGGAGAATCGCGTATAGGCTTTTCCCGCCACTGGTAGTCAGTAAAAATTCAAAATGGCTTCACGATTTGCTGAGATAGCATCAGTAAGCGAATTCATTGAGCACCACGAGAATGATAAAACAAGGAAAAAAACACTGCGAGACGTTGCACTTCTTCAAGCATATCTGTCGTCGAAACATGAACCACGAACAATTGAAGAAATTTCCGTAGAGCAACTAAATGAATAACTCAGCGAGTTTATTATTTCTGTCCGAAAGAAAGAGGACAACGGAGAATACGAGCAAAGGTTATATAGAACTTCTAAAGTTAAAATTTTATTATTTGAGTAGGACAATACAGTTTTTAATTGTTGTTTGTTGTATTTTTGAAGTGGAATTTTATATTTTTCAAACGTTTGAACATTTTGAAGTCAGTATTCTTATATAATAGTAATAACAGTAATAACTCATATAATAAACAAATTACTTCATGGTTGGTTCGCTTGTACGATTTTTATTATTCACTCGTTGTGAAGGATTGCTAAACTTCACTCGTTCGCTACCCTCACTCGTTCGTTTTGCAATCCTTTGCCGTGCATAAAAATCGTACGCGCTCACCAACCATGAAGTAATCTCTATATATATACTAGTTATGGAAAAGCCAAAAGGATCGTGTATATAATTTCATCGTGGAAATTTTTATCAAGCGTCCATTTTTACGCTACCAAGAGATCTCCCCTTGGCGAGTAATAGGGCCGGTGTTTCGACGCAGAGTAAGCTGATAAATGTAGACTCAAATCACCTTTGGTGGTAGAG
Organism: Chrysogorgia sp. JL179-B06; assembly: GCA_035772405.1. NCBI lineage: Eukaryota > Metazoa > Cnidaria > Anthozoa > Scleralcyonacea > Chrysogorgiidae > Chrysogorgia > Chrysogorgia sp. JL179-B06. The sequence continues at coordinate 5,080,872 of JAYKKM010000351.1, read as the reverse complement.
AAACGCCAAAGCTAAGCTTAGTGTTTTTTCATAAATTTTATAATCCCAATATCGAGAAAAAATAATCCCAAAAATTAGGTTAAAAATAATCCCAAAAATTTGGAGTAAAATTAACCCGAAAAAGAGAGAAATATAACCCCAGAAACGGAGAAATAATAACCCCAAATTACGAGTAAAAATAACCCGAAATTACGAGTAAACCTTCCTGAACCTTTTTTTTAACTCCAAAATTGGAGTTAAAATAACTCCCTGAAAATAACAGTGTGCATGTAATTTATTATTGGCTATACATGGTATTAAATGAAAGCTACATTCATGTAGATTATAATAAAACATGAATTGATAGCAGAGTGCATTCCAGTTAGCAGCTATAGTTAATCATTTAATAGCTTAGTTTCGTATCATTATATATAACTACTTTTGGTTGATATATCACTGTTTTCCCATCGCGGGTATACCTGATCATATGTACTCATTATGTAAGCTACTAAATTATTAACTAACTGGTATGCACTCTGCTATCGATTCATGTTTTATCATAATCTACATGAATGTAGCTTTCATTTAATACCATATATACCATATATAGCGTATTACCATGTATTGTTTTTATACATATCGCCCATTTTCACGTGATTTGCCACCTTAAGCGAGTTGGCCCGGCAAAGTGGGCTGAAAAACTGTTTCGCTCGTTCTGTCGCGCGTTTGTTTACTTGATTGTGTGAATAAATATAGCTGAAATGAACTCACTGACAGATAGAGCATCAAAACCTTGTTCATGCGTTTTGAGACGTAGCGAAGACTTAATAAATTAATAAATTAATTATAGTCTTCGTGAAAACGTTTTCCGAGTTATAGTCAAGACAATAACAATCGTTTTATTAACAGTACATACAAAAAATGTCATCAGTGTAAAACTGCATAAAAACTAAACGTAACTTTGTCCAAGTGAAATAACATTTGCTTGGTAATTGCGAATTTTGGGTTGAAATCATCGTCGTCAACTCAAAACTCATCCCAGCTAGTACTGCGCTAGCTCGACTCATGCATGTAATCGCAATATGGGTGTGACTATTCTGCGGAACTGCGGAACCTGCTGAACTTGCGGAACCTATAAGAAATGTATTTCGTATAGTTCATAAACATTTTTTCTTGAACAATTTAACTAGTTGAGCTATCAGTGTCACTATCGGTCGGATGATAGGGACCATACGTATTGCATATATGGAAGGTTCCATATGAAGAGCACATACATTGCCAGCTGATGAGCAAATACATTGACCGCGTACCAGTCTCCTAGTTTAGAAGCATTGTAACCGACCCTAAAACAACAAAGATCCTAAACCCCGCCTAACCAGTTCTCTCACGCTAACCCCCGCCTAGTGAGCTTTACGACACGACCCAACTCGAACCCCACTCTCGACTCGCCACTCCCCACTTTCCACTCCCCACTCTCCACTCCCTCACTTGGAGTCCTTAGTAAGCATGTGGGGTTACAAATTGACTGTTAGACGCATGCGCTCAGCCACGTATTCAGTGTGCTCGTCAGTATATGCTCTTCATATGGAGCCTTCCATGTATAGAATACGGTAAGTTCATATGGGTCGGAATGTCGGTTTTCTGTCATTTCCGGTCGGATCCAGTTTAATTCCGCCGCGCAGTATAATTGTGCTTTCAAAATGGCCCAATTCTCGCCAAGAAAAAGCACAAGCTGAGTTAACTGTTTAATCGCCTATTTATATGCTACGCTTACTAATGTTAACTGCATACCTAAATTGAAAGCAGTACGAAGTACAATTGTACTGCGCGGCGGATAAACTGGATCCGAATTCTGAATGGAAATGACAGAAAATTATATGAACTTCTAGTACGTATTTCATATGTAAAGGAAGTGACCGACGAGCAAATAGAAGGCATTGACGAGCAAATAGAAGGCATTGACGAGCAAATACATGGCATTCGTACCAGTCCACTGGATGTGGGATTGTTAACACGTTACGATATGTTCGATTATCCGCTCTTTTTTAAGAAAACTACATACGCATATTGTAAACAGATAATTTATCTTTGTTTTAATATAATATATTGTAGCTTTGGGAGTTGATTATTTCTCAAGAAAACGTTCGTCGAAGACAGCCGAAAGTTCGTGTTTTTGTTTACAAGATAGTATCCGTATTGCGAAAATTATATTTTTGGGCATGTCGGATTATCCGCGCTTTTAAAGAGAACTAAGTTAGCTACCGGGATAAAGCTGTACGTATGTTGTAAATAGATAATTTAACTTTCCTTTGATATATTCTATAGCTTTGGGGGTGGTTTATTTCTCAAGAAAACGTTTGCCAAAGGGTTAGGACCTTTGTTGTTTTGGGGTCGGTTACAATCCAATTAACTAGGAGGCTGGTACGAGGGTTCAACGTGTCAGCTATTTGCTCGTTAATTCACTCTATTTGCTCGTCAATGCCTTCTATTTGCGCTTCCTTATAAGGAATACGTACTAGATAACCCTATCCAGAAAATTGAATCCGACCGAAAGTGACACTGTTACAGCACAGTAGCCCAAGCTCATTATATGGCCTTTCTTTCAATATTTTTTTACTTTACTCTTAAGTTAATTTCTATTAAAAGGTATATTTTTGCTTTCAGTTTATAAACAGTTTTAGTATCGCAAAAATTCCACAGAAATACAAACATTTCTTAACTTTTAACTGCATCCACGTGTTCTTTGTCATTACCTTTATCTTTTGTGAAAGTTTGAAACCATTTTGTTCAGAATTGAAGTACCTGTACTCGTGGGAATAATCAACACGTTTTGGGACCTCTAATAAATAGGAAGGTAGGCAAGCCCGGCGCCGGAAATCACACACTCGGGTCACTTCAAGAGCGAATATATCACAGACAAGCGATCCTACGGCAATTTAAACGCCAATACACAACTCCTCGATGTTTTCTCACTGTACTTAGCTGAAATCGAGTCTCGTAGTATTTTCTCTTCTCCCAAAAATCGCCGATATCAAACTCTATTTCACCAGGCACAGATCAGAGCGGACCTTTTTCAAACTGTCGAGCGACAAATCATCCCTTGGGTGGGGAGGGTTGTGGATTTGTTGTATATATTTTTGCAGTGACACTTCCCGTCACGGGTTGGCATGGGGGATGATTTGTCGCTCGACAGTTTGAAAAATGTGCCAGCATCGTAACGCTGGCCTCCGTGGTGAAATAGAGTTTGATATCGGCGATTTTTGGGAGAAGAGAAATATATATATTTTTGGGAGAAGAGAAATATATATATATATATATATATATATATATATATATATATATATAATTATCAAATGTATATAATAATTAATAAGCTAAACCTGCAATTTCCATTATTCATGATTTCTGAACCACCAGTGACAGTGTCAAGGAATGAATGCACTGTTATTTGAAAGTAGTTAATTTAACTACAAAAACGTAGTTAAAAAAAAAGGTTCAGGACAACTATAATTTTTGTAGTAATTTTAACTACATTTATTTAACCACACTTTTGTAGTACTTTTAACTACATTCATTTAACCACACTTTTGTAGTAATTTTAACTACATTTATTTAACCACACTTTTGTAAATAGTGCAGTTTCACCAGCTGGAAGTTCAAGTAAATTAATATAGTGTGGTTGCCATTCCCATGTTGCACAGTTAGCATACTAAACCATCCCATCGGCCGCAATATAGACTGGCATCAAATTTGACAGGTTTCTTGAAGCGACTATTATGGAAATACCGTCTTCTCGATAAATGTGTCAATTGATTCATCATTCTAGCAAAAGAAATATATGAGAACAATTACATTTTGGCCACTGATATGGGGTATAAGCCTCGACTAATATAAGCTCTGGCATAACCATTTCCCTCCCAGGGGCTCTCTTTTGATGAGTAAAATCGTCTGGCGTTAGACAAAGTAAATAACCTGGCGTTTATAGTCAGAGTAAAATAACAAAGTGGCCGGTCTTGGAGAGAGAGAGAGAGTTAAACGAGATGTGCACATAAACAGACAATGAGATGTGGTGTATAAGCAGACAAAATAAGCCACAGTCTATTTTAATTGTGACCAAATTATCTGTTTATACGCCTACTATGTAGTTACATAATTCTGATGAATTCCGAACACATCTTAACAATTAATGCTGAATACAGACGTGTTGAGAAGGTAGTCAAGCAGACTCCACAGAATAGAGATCAACTGTTGATCTCTATTCTCGTCTGTGATAATAATATATTGTGATAATAATATATTATCACAGAATAGAGATTAACGACAACAGTTTGTCTCTATTCTGTGGAGTCTGCTTGCTACCTTTCTCGTCAAGTCTGTATTCAGCTTTTTCAACAACAACAAGTTTTTATGCTGCGCTAGTAAAGTATTTAAGAGGCCAAGTATATTGCAACGACAGCAAAATAGGACTTAAAATGTGCACACAATTAACCTCAACAATATTTCACACCAAATTTATATCGGTAATGAAACAATATCAAAACATGATTACTAACCAGTAAATCGCATAGTTTATAATATTAAGTTAGTAGTGATAACTACCTCTGTCATTTCCTCAGGTGTGTTTGATGCCTGGGTCAAATATTTCCTCGAACCAGTGCTTTGTGCACGCGGCCACGTCGTCCTTTTTGCGACATATCAATTTCATTCGAATAAAATGGCGCCTTTCAGGAGCGAGCATTCAGAGTCAGTACAGATATCCCATAATCATGTAATCACAGTTAACCTGTGGTAATATATTAATGTTGTGTTCGTTTTTACTAAGCAAGTTTTGTTCCTAGTTCCCGGCCCATTCGGAAAACTTGCATATGTAAGAATGAAACAAAATTATGTTGCCGCTGCGGAAGGTCTGCTAGCCGCGGCGGGCTCCTCAATCTCATTTCAAGACAAACTTGCCAAATAAAATGTATCCAGTTTAAAATCCAGTTCCCCTTACTTAAGTTCTCAGAAAAATATTTGAGTTTTTATATCGCCACTTGCATGCTCAACCGAGCTTTATCAATACGCGTTCGGTTCATCGGTTGTTGTTGTTTCGACTGACCATTAACCTGCACGCCGAACTCTATTCTTGTAGATAATTTATGTTTTACAGCCGCTTGTGACTTGTAACCGAAAATGTATACATGTGCATGGATGCGTATAAGACTAGAATCAATCCCGATCGATTCATTAGATGATTCATCGTCTGGCAATAATGATAAATAAAATGGAATTTTTGCGCAATTTACGCAAGACTCAAGTGGTAGGATATAATATTTCAAAACGCGTTAAGAGACGTGAAAATTGGCCATCTTAACATTATATTACACAATATTGAATATCGAAATTAGCATTATACTGCACTTTCGAAGGGAAACGTGTAACTGGTTACCTTCCTTATGTTTGCCGTGTCATTTTGGCAGCGGAATTTTTGTCTTTGTTGACATGAAATTGTTCTACCGCTGTGACGAGTATCTCGGCTCAAGCGTCAAAAATGGCGCATTTGGAAAATGTGTTTAGACTCTAAATTGTGAATTTCAATTGCTTCGCCGGGAAGAGTTGTCGCAGTCTACCATTCACCGATATCAAATATGTTGCTACACATTGTATTCAACTTCAAGGATCAAACCGTAAAAGTGACATTTACGCTTCGTAAATAACTTAAAATTAACGAAATTCTAGGGAATGCAGCGCGCATTATTTTCAATGTCATTTATCATAATCATTACTAAAAATATTCCTACTTTCCAACTTTGAACATTGAAGAACAACCTTAGAACTTACAAAACGCACTGAAAGGTAATTGCGCGACAGTGATTTTCCTACCCGGCAGACCGCGTTTGTAAATGCGCTATTTTTATCGATGAATTAATGCTTTTAACTGATCACCCGTAAATGCTTCAAAAAATAGTTAAAATGGATACGAAGAACATTAACTGCAGAAACAATACCATTTGTGTAATAGTCAGCGTAAAATAATATTTATTTTTATTTTCCTTGATTTATTATCGCAAATGAAATTTGACCAGGCATTAATGTACCTGAGTCCAATGTTGGTTTCGTTGAAAGAAAATTATTCAAATCCAAACGCGAAGTTGACTGTAGCTATGCCGAAGTATTCACGCATGTCGCATTGAGGCGACTGGAGAAGCGATTCGAGCTTCAATGCTGTGTCGGATCAAAATCTCCTGCATTCTGATTGGTAGAGCCGCAGTCGGACCTCTGCGAAGACAGTGCTTCCATTTGTGTTGCTAAATTAAGCACACCGTCATTGTCGCCTGATTGGTTGAAAACTCATTTAATTGATCCGATTGAAATAAATGGTCAATCACAAAGATAGGAAATATGAAAATAAATATAAATATATGTTCACCTTAGCTTATAAAATAGTATTTTCGCGTACCGTATAAGGTAGCCTATTACATGTTCTGATCGTGTATTACTGAGAGAACATTTATTTGACTGAAACCCGATTTCAAAACGCCAATCTGGAGACCAATCTGCTAGTCAAAGTTTATATAATAATTAAATAGTTATTGACGACGAAATAAATCATATTGGACTGCCAATACGACTTTACCGGTCATCTCTTCACTCAGATACATATCATATACATATGCATGCATGTAGTTTTCATGTGACGGGCTATACGGACAATACGAGAGGCAATGGCCTCTTATGCCCGTATAGGCCATTGCCCGTCACATGAAAACTAACTGGTACCGGAAACGGAAACGGTCCAGTTTGTCGTATGACTACACAGATTGACTAGTTGTTTTTACTACAGTCAGTAGATTTAACTACAGCAAATTGTAGTTAAGATAAATACGACAAAACATATAGCTTTGTGTAGATAAAATAACTATTCAAAACACTAGTTATTTTTACTAGTCTACAGTCACAGTAGTTTCAACTACCGGAAATTGTAGTAAAAATGACTACGACAAAGTTAAAATTGAATAGTTAAAATAACTATATAAAAAAAACTAGTTATTTTTACTACAGCCGCAATCGTTTTAACTACGAAATTGTAGTTAAAACAACTATATGGACAAAGTTAAACTCGAGTAGTTAAAATAACTATGCGGAAAAACTAGTCGTTTTTACCACAGTCATAGTAATTTTAACTAATCAATTGTGGTTAAACAACTAAGACAAAGTTACTACGTCCCATATAGTTAATGCGGTTATTTTTACTACCTGAAAATAACAGTGTGGTCAGCGGTAGCGTTAAGTACGCATACGCTTTACAACAGGTTCAACAGGTTACCCATTTCACTTCAGCGATGTTTAACAGACTAATCTAATAGGACTGCACTTTTTTATATGATTTATACAAATTTCAACAATTTTTCATACTTTATGTAACATTTATTAATTGAAATGTATATACTTTATACCAGAAATTCACAAAATTTAAATATACCAAACTCCCAAATTTCAAAGTTAATATACCATATACCCGATTAAAAAACACCTTAGATACTGTTTACCCAAAAAACCCTGGCCGACCCCATCATTCATGTGGCTTAAAAACATAAAAACACATATTTAGAACTATAAACGGCTTGGTACTGTATTTATGCATAGTTTTTCAACCTAACAGTACTATATGCTGTCACGGTCAATAAATTTGACTCTCACAGGTTTCTCTGGAATTAAAGTCCCTCTAGCTACTGGTTTCACGGTTTCATTCTCTGGATATTTTAAATGGAAATTTAACAGTATATGAGCTAGCAATACGTGCAATTCAAGTTCAGCCAGATGTCGCCCAAGACACATTCTTCGACCAACCCCAAATGGACGAGAACTAAATTTGTGAAAGGCATTACATGGACCTTTGTCGGACTTTATCCAGCGTTCAGGCAAGAACTGCTCGGGTTGATTGAATAAACCAGGATCACGACCCATGGCGTACGTCATAATCATAACCGTAGTCCCTGCTGGTACTTTGTAGCCAGAAAGAACCGAATCTTGTGCTAGACGTCGGTGCACTTCGTTTACAACTCATGGGTGCAAACGTAGTGTTTCTTTAACGACTGCCTTCAAATAAGGCAAGTCTTTGCGAGTTACCTTTGTGACACTAGGGCAATCTGGAAGGACAGTTTTTATCTCGTCAAACAACGTCGCTTGTTTATCTGGGTTCTTTGCAAGCTCATACAATATCCACTGCATCGTGTTAGACGTGGTGTCAATTCCAGCAAACATCATGTCTATAATACTACCAAGAACGTCCTTTGGGGTTAATTTATCCACATACAAAAGATGTTTCAGTACACCAACTTCAGAATCATTTTCCAAAGATGACTGTTCATCGTCTCGCTCAAGCTGCTGGTTTATAAAGAACTCTGCTAACTGATACATTCTTTCAAAGGAAGATGCGAAATTCTTGTAAGATACAGTATGGTAATAATCCAAAATCTTCCGAGGCAAATAACTTGTCGGTTCAATATTACCGAGCATCGTACCAGTGGCATTGATGAACTCTTTAATCTTCGGGTCCGCGTCGTCTCCAATTGCTCGGAAACGCCTGTTAAAAATTACAAACGCAACCGACTCAAACACGAACTTGAATAATTCTTTGTCAATATTCTCCACTTCATGGGTTGTCTCAGACACTTCAGCGACACGTAATTTTTTCAGTCTACCGACGAAATCAGAGGCAATGTTGTTTATCTCGGGTGTATGTTGATGAAGAGACCGAGGGACGAGTAATCTTTTGCTGAGAAAACTACGCTGCTTGGACCACTCGACGCCATTTTGAAAGAATATACCCGGTTCTCTGTTGTGCTTCTCCCAAAAGTATTTGAACATAGGGCTATGTGGTCTCCGCGGAAACGAAGATTCACTTCTAAACATGTGTTCAGCATCGCCAGTGTTAGCTATGCGAACAGACTGTTTGCTGCCTCCTAATCTTTCTTTGTATATTCCGCCGTGGAGTCTTACCCTTTCTTGTGGCACATATATCCGTCCTTTGGGGAAGCCACCATCGGTGTAGAAGATTAGATCGAGCAGCGATCCAAAAAGGGTAGACTACGAGGTCCAGGGATGTCGTCAAAACTTTTGTGATTTTTAGATGCAAAAGAACAGGTTGAACGAACTGTTTCGCGATAAACGCGAGGATAGAAGTGACCGATTCTTTTGATTACGACTTCGTTCATGATACACTTCAAGCTACCAAGCTCACATATTTTTGCCATAGTATCGCCTACGGCTATGCCGCCGCGTGTCGAGTTACCTGTCAACAATTGAGGATATATCACGCAATAGCGTAGCGTCTGGCTGCTATTAATAGCTCAAAATGCGGACAAACAAACAAAATCTGTCTCAGAAATGATTGCAAATGATCTATTTTCTTTTGTTATGCTCGAGTAACTAATGAAAATATGAAAAATATGAGTGAAAGGATTAAGTCTTGAGGTGCAAGGTGTTGATTACCATAGTATTGAGTTATGTAGTGTGAATGGAAAATATGCTAAAAATTTGGTTATAATGTCATGCACGGCACGCTGGGGGCTTTGAAAACATCTGTCATCAGTGCTGTAGCCCGAAGACATCAATGGATCACTTAAATAAAGATTGTTTTGATTTTTGATTTTTGATATGGATAACTGAACCTATATAATTGCTGCCTCCCCTCAGGGAGGCAGCACACTATTCTTGACGTTCCTCTGTGTTAACTCGTGCCCAGTCCTTTTTCCGAGCTATGTATAGCTGACAAGATCTCGATTTATAGTTTGTTTGCAATGTTGCGTTTGTCGGCACTACGTCATTCATATATGAGCTCGAAACTGACTCAAGTGCGCATGTTCCGCTACCACGCTGCCTGCTTCGATACAGAAAAACTCACGGTGGAAGTATTCATCAAGGCCATGAAGGTTTTTCAGTGGCCAGTCTCGAGGAAAGCAGTGCTCTTTCATCAGTTTATCAGCGCTGTTAACAGCACAAACTATTCCAGTTATCGAGTACAAGGATACAACATGTACTTGAATGCTTTTAACAATGATCTCATTCCTCGTGAGGGATTTCTGTCGTTGAACATGCAACTTACCAACTGTTGTTTGTTGCCGTTGGTTAGAAGACATTAGACAAGTCAAACAACTCGTGCATTAGACATTAGACCTTATAATATATATGCAAAGATATAATTTGGCCGCCATCTTCAAAAACAGCATCGTAATTTAACCCAAATACGTCGAACGTTTTCTTGACAAATAATCAACCCTACAATCTCTCTTATACCTTAAAACAAAGATAATTTATCTGTCTACAATATACGTAAACGTTATTGTGCTAACTTACTTAGTTGTTTTTAAAAAAGCGTAATATCGAACATGCCTTGATATTCGTGGTATGTCATATTCGTGTATGATTAAGCGCGGGGTTTCCACGGAGTGCTTCGAAAACATTCGTTAATATTACCTCAGAAATTTAAATTTTAAAAGTTCTTCTACATGCCTGTAGCTGTTGTATTTCAAAAGTCATACAAGAAGTCATACAAGTTAAAATGGGTGTGACATTAGTTTATATTGAAACAAAGCTACACGGTTCAACATAGTCCGCAGTTCGACATTGTTTACATTTAGATATCCAAATTTAATACTATCATTGCTCACAATATATTACTGTAGCTTTTACTTCAATATAAACATAGCTACATTCGTTGGCTTTCAAATTGCGGCATACGTTGTGCAATGCATACGTTGTGCTCCGTACTTTTACATACACAAGTCCAAGTATAGTAGCCCGAGTTTACGCCTACCGCCGGTTCGTTTATTCGATTTAAAATATGTGTTATGAGGAAAATTTATAACTTCGCGAGGCTAGTTGCTCTTTCGAGTATTGTTGTTCGAATTATATGTATGGCGTTCAAATGGTCACATTGAATTTTGACATTACAAACGCGCCATATGATTACCGTATGTTATTTTAATATTACAATGTGGTGTATATTCTACAGACTACAGTCTATTTATTTGATCCGCTATATGCTATAGAAAATTTCTAGCAATCATTCTGCTGGCATGCCTGATCCTGCGTCAGTCCAGAGGCAGCATTTCACTTCTGATAAGAACTCCTAGTATTAACTATTAAGTTTGACAAAGTTCGGCCTGGGATGCAAACGTCGAACGTTTAATCGGTGGTTTGTTCATTCGTTGGTTTGTTCGTACCTTTTCTCGGTCGAATGCATTAGGTTCGGCGCGCACATGATAAGTTCGACGTTAAAAACCTCATTGAAGCAATCGAACTAGTATTGAAATCGTTTCAAACGCCGCAATGCTAGGTCATTTACAACGAAAGTTCGGTCGATGTTCGGCGGTGTCGCAGGAAATTCGCCCCCCTTGGATTTGATTGGATATTCGTTTAGGTTATTCGCCCCCTTCTCGATTGCTATAAAAGTCCTTTTAGCAGGTGGTGGAGTGCACGAAGGGCAAAGCCGCTCACGCTTCGGCATTGTATTCATTTTAGATGGAAGCATTCCCCGCAAAGATCGCATGAAATCACATCGTCTACCCTTCTGGAAGCTTGCATGTGCAGAACGTCTCAACTATGGCGCTTTTGTGGTTTCTTTTCTGGACCAATCACTGATCTATATATAGACTGGATAGAGCATGTATTGTCTGAAAATGAAGCTTCCGGTTGGTCGCGGCGGCCATATTGGAAGGTCCCACTTCGCTATATATTTACTGTTGCACAGTTAGAGTTTTCGTGTTTTAAAGCATTTTCTCCTTCGGGATCGGACAATTTTTATTACTACGAGAAAGAGAGGACACGTGAAGCATTTTGAGAAAGAAATTGTAGTTGTTTGGCCCCAAAATCTTGGGAAAAACGGAATTTGCGAGTTCGATGGTACGAGCTCCCAGTATCGGTGATTACAACTTCGAACTGACGAAGGCCGTTATCATTCAGAATTTACTCAGAATATGGAATACTGCTAGAGAACTAAAACAATTCGGAAAATGTGATCAACTGAACAAGCTTTACTACGAACAACCGCTATGGTAAGTCTTGAAATATAGCTATTTCGATTTTTGTGTGCGTACCGTGGTGAATACTTGAGTAAAAATATATTGTTTATTAAACTCGGTGCATCTAAGAGCATTTCTTAATTCGAAATCACAATAGAAAATTGCAATTGATAATCGTTATTTGCTCTATTTTTGAGAGTGTTGTACATGTTGGGGCGGTCAGATGAAATATTGTATTTGAGATAACCTGTATGTGCACCAGTTTTACTGATCTATTCGAGAAAATTGTTTGTAAACTTTTGTATATTCGGTGGTTCCTAAAGGAACCGGTTTTAATATCTTTGGCCATCTTCCTTCTCTTTAACCATCTTTCTTCTCTTTAACCATCTTTCTTCTCTTTAACCAACCAGTGATAACAATGTATTCTTCATAAAAAAGTAGAGTGCTGTATAAAAAATATATAGCAAAGTGAAAAGGTGGTAAACTGCCAATAATTTAGTGACGAGATACTGACGTTTCGAGCGGAGCCCTTCATCAGAGTAAGACCTTGATGAAGGGCTCCGCTCGAAACGTCAGTATCTCGTCACTAAATTCTTGGCAGTTTACCACCTTTTCACTTTGCTATATATTCTTCATAAAGACTGCTGATGTTGGTAATGGTGACCGACATTTCGATGTAGAGTCAGATACTCTAGGAGTTGAGAAAGGTTGTTGATAGTGACTGACGTTTCGATGGTCTCAGTGGCAGTCAAGAATCAGATACTCTAGGTTAGTGTAGTCTTGAGAAAAATTGTTGATGTTGTTGATAGTGATTGACGTTTCGATGGTCTCAGTGGCAGTCAAGAATCAGATACTCTAGGTTAGTGTAGTCTTGAGAAAAATTGTTGATGTTGTTGATAGTGATTGACATTTCGATGGTCTCAGTGGCAATCAAGAATCAGATACTCTAGGTTAGTGTAGTCTTGAGAAAAATTGTTGATGTTGTTGATAGTGACTGACGTTTTGATGGTCTCATCGGTAGTCAGAGTCCGATACTCTAGGTTAGTGTAGTCTTGAGAAAGATTGTTGATGTTGGTGGTATTGATTGACGTTTCAACAGCCTGTGCAACAGTCATCCTCAGTGTTCTAACATATTGTTCTTATTGGTGGTTAAACAGGACCAGTTTAGTGAGATTTTTTCTTATTTTCTTTCCACAGAGATACTGCGTGGCCTCCTTACCAAGGTGGTAAAGTCGGACTTTGCAGTAGCACTTGATGATTTGCTTGATGAGTCCATAAAACATGGTTGTCGTCAACTGCAGAGTCGAACATGTGGTCATCTAATTCATTGAACAATGATGATATTTTGAGGGCTCCAAAAACAGATACACTGATTGCATCAGGGATGCCTTTGCTTTGTGGAAGCTTTCCACCAGTTGTTGCCAGCATTCGTTCAAAACACTTCTCTGCTTCTTCACAAACTCGGATGACACTCTGTGTTGGCTTGAAAAGCTTGCCACGATCTTTCATTTTCAGGAAGTGTGAAACTGGTTGGTAATCTTCAGAGCCAAGGGCCTTGCAACAGTCAATGCAGAGAAGTTGTTTATTTACTGTTTTGGCAACATACCCAGCAATATATGAAATAGCAGCTTTCTTGTACTCAGAGATGCTCACAATATTTGGTGAGTCACAATAGTCGTGTTCCGATTGCATTGGACTTTTCTCTGTCAGGTCGTATTTTCTTATGAGTGCAGCATGTGTAATTGTAACTGTGTTGTTGTTGATGTTTGCAGGAATCACCAAGGACACTGAGGATGTCTATGGGATCCCTCTTCTCACAGTTACCTTTCCCTCCTTCAATGTGGCTCCTCAATAGAAGGCGCTTGTAAGCTGCAGTGAACTGCTGTGTGGTTGGATTATTGTTGAATCCTCCTGCAGAACGAACAGCTCCGAAAAACATCTCTAGATGATCTTGACTCAGTTTGTAGGTGAGAAGATACTTTAGTGGCCCATCTTTTGTCTCAACTAAGTGGTGAAAGATGTCCTTGGTGCTCTTGATGGCTGCCAAAAATCCGATAAACCCAGTCTTCCGCCGTGTTTCATGCATGTTTTGACCAGCTGGATTTTTCAGGCCAATTATGTACTTGTACGCCTCATCAAGAAATGGATCCCATGAACTTTTGTTACTTACTCGAAGTGGTGCTTTGTAACCCTTGGCGAGTGGATTTCTGGAATTCATGATGTCAAATAGGTGATCGAACAGCCGAAGAAACTTCACCGTTGCTTTACTTCCTTGGAATTGTGGGAGCTTTAACTTATCGGAGCAGTACTCAATGGCATCAGCAACACTTGAGCTGAGGGCTTGGGCAGCTAGGTTAACTTTCATTTTTTGTTGCTTCCACTGAATGTGGGCCATCTTCAGCTTGTTTCCAAGTCGGAGTCCTTCTGTCTGTTGGAGTTTCTGAAGCTCAACCAAATACTGCCATTGAATCTTTCCACCCTCTTTGTCCACCAGAATCCCTCCTTCTGCCAGGGTATTTCTGACCAGCTTTAGCATGTGGCAGATGTCAAGCAAAACATAGATTCTTTTGTTTTTATCTTGAGGGTGAGGGAAATATGTCACCATGTTCAAAACTTTCAAGGTTGCTCCAAGTGCAGAGAGCATGCTGAAATGGCAGGATGGACCATCACATGTTAGTGAGATGACTTCAACACCAACATCAGACAGACGCTGAATGCACACCTTAACAAGGTTTGCCCGTTCTTTGCCACTGAGACCATCTATGAAAAAGTAGCCACATGGCACTTTCCAAGACCCATTAATGCTGACCACCATGAAGACTAATGCGTCTGCTGCCACAGGTAAGGAATCGTCATCAATACCATTGCCTAGATCAACATATCCATGATATTTTTTACCATCCCATGATATGTGCTTCTTGATGGCCATTTCATCCAGCATTAGAGAGCAAATGACCTTTTTTCCATTCTTCTGTGCTTCTTCTACCTTCACTTTCAGGGCATCAAACGCTGGTTTGGTGAATCCGGGATCTGCTGGGACTTTTCCATACCATCTTCTAATCTGCGATTGGCTTGGTAGAGCAATATTAAAAGTTTTTCTCACAAATTCATATGCTTTGGCTGAATAGAACTGCAGTGTCAATGCAAATGATTTTAACTCAGGTGAGTATTTGTTCCCCTTTCCTGACTTTTTTGCGGTCATTCTTTTCATCAGGGTTGGTACTCCAGAAAATGTCTGATCCAACATGTCCTCGCAGTTGGACGAAATCAGGTCTTGTTTCCGGAGTTGCTTCACAATTTGTTTGAGTGAAGTTACCTTTTTCTTTAGACGCCTAGATTTTTGCCGGGAAGATCTTAATTTTTTCGTCAGTAATACAATTTTTTCATTACTTTTTTCCAGTTGCTTTCTTGGGGATGTGACAACAGGCTGAGCAGTATCAATACAAGACTTTTTTGGCGGTGGACCTTCATTCTGAACAAATGGTACCAGTACTGGAACTTCTGGAAATTCTGATGTTTGCATGTCATCGTTCTGGATTTCAGATGTTTGGGCTTCATCCTCATTTTCAGATGTTTTAGATGCCACTCTGTTGGATGGTGATTTACGCTCTTTTGTGACCTTAGGAGAATAATGAGGCAAGTAGTACGAACATACCTATATCAACTTACCATGCAAAATTAAACTACATATTGTTCAGAATATCAAAATGCAGACTAATATAATATGTTTTATGTCACAGAGATTGAATCACAATATATGTATATTTTTCTTATTAAAATAATTTAATGTTGTCAAATTTTAGGATTGGTTTGTTATTGGAACAGTTCTTACTTCTAAGTGTTTAGTTGAAAGGTATAAAACTGCATGCTTTTTTAAGATTGATTTTGTTTTGCATTGTATTACCAATGCCTATATTCAGTCAAACTCCATAATGGAGTTTAATTAAAGAGCAAGTGTGTATACTAGGGCCACCAGGCAGCATGTATTTCAGGCTAACGCCAGATGATTCCTTACAGGAAAGTGGGGTTCCTCAGTTTTTGATCTCCTCAGTTTTTTAATTGTTGAATTATGTACTTCACAGACAATTCAAAGATACAAGAGACTCTGGCACCTGTAGACCCCTTTATAAAAGTGACCGATTGTTTTATGTGCATCTCAATTACCTTTTCGCCTTGTTTGTTCATTATAGTATGTCTCCAATTCAAAGAATCTTTGCTTCGTAACAAAGCTAGAGAGGCTAATTTAGATGCACATAAAATAATATTTAAAATGACAACCATTATGAAAATGGTCTATGGTAATTTACCTTTTTCAGGTATGGTGGAAACTTCTTGAATCGGGTGGGTATAGCATTATTCCTCAGTCTGACAGTTTGTCCAGTCCTATCGATATGGCTTTCTTTGAAATGGTCTGAGCAGATGATAGAAGATTTGCTTGGGCACCAATCTTTCCGATATATACCTTGTAACCATTGTTTTTTTCGCTCTTCATTGGAGGGAAAACTACAGAAAGTGGTTTTAACTTATTTTGAGGAGTTACTCTTTAAACTCAGTTTCCCAAATAAATTACCTTCATCTTCCATATAATGAAATACAGTGAAATATATTGTTATTATTATTAATACAACAATATTAAAAAATACATGTGTATTTTTCATTCATGTTACAAGAAGAGTGACTGCTGTATAATTATTAGAATGAATGCTATTTTGCATTTTAAAATAGGAACGATTTAATAATTATCAAGCAGCTTATAATTGCTTGAAGTAAAAATAATAGGAAAAACAAACAAAAAAAGTCCACTTGTTTAGAGATCAGCGGTGGCAAATCTACTATTATTATCTTGCTCCACCTTGCACCATTTAAAGCTTACTTACAAGTGAAATGTCCTCTGGTACTTGCTTTTGATTAATGACTCCTCGTCAGTACTTCCTTCACTACAACTTCTTTCTGCCTTAGCTCCAATTTTTCGCTTCGAACAACCAAACGCACAACATTGAGATCCACGAACTCTCCCCATCGTTTTACTATAGCGAACCGCACTCAAAAACAATTTTGGCGCTAGAAAACGTACCAAACCCGCCAATTCTAAACTTGCAGGTATCAAATATTGCAGGTGTCAGAGTTTTAAAATCTTATACTTTTCATACTTAACAATTAACTTAGTTTTCTAACAATACCCTTGCCAAGATTCGTTTATTTTTTAGCCAGTTTGAAAATATTATCCGCACATTACTCATTAGCTTGATTTGTTTTGACTATTTAAAACATCAAACACTTGCCTTGTTTAATAATCTGATAAACATAAGTTACAGAAGTGAGAGAAAATATTAAATTCTTAAACTTTTTCATTTATATATACAGAATCAAACTATACAAGAAAAAATACACTCAAGAATTGTAAAAATATTCTTTAATCGAATGATTTATGATTTACAAAGTTTGTAAACACAGTAACACAGTTTAATTATATTCTGTATTAAGTTGTCATGTCACTTCACCTTTGAGTTCTTCCTTCATATATAGTTGTTTAATTTTCAACTACCTACAACATAACACACAAATATCACATTAAAATTTAAAAATACTCACAAACAATTTCTCACAAGTTTATTCACGGTAGTGTTGGGTTTCCCGTTTTATTGATCTTGAATACTCTCCGGTCGCTCGGGCCGCTTCGAAATTTCGTCAAAATGTCAACTTATTTACTTACCATTCAGTTTTCCTTCACGTTTTTAGATCCTCCATAGTTCCATGATGTGTTCTTTTGCTTGAAATACCAAAATGAATTTGCTTTGTTCGTTTATTTCGTGATTATATACGAAAACAACGACTTCGCAACAGTAAAATGTATTAGCTCGCTCCTCAAAAGTGGGACCTTCCAATATGGCGTCGCTCACAAAAAAGGGCGTGACTTCCGGTTACATTTTCATTAAGGCGCTCAGTAATAGGATGCACTATCCAGTCTATTTCTAGATCAGTGGGACCAATCAACTCATTTGATTGTACATTCGATTGTAGTGTTTATTAGGCTCGGTTCGAACGTTAGCCTGCCCGCAGCCCGAAAGGCTTTTCGAACGTCGACCTCACCATGTGGCGACATGTGCCGAAGGCCTGAGGGCGAGGGTGCTAATATCGACCGGCGTTTAGTCCCTCACACGGGATTCCTAGCCGTTTGTCAACGGCCCAACCTCCTCCTCAGGGCCTTCGCGGTGCGAAAAAGTCCTTTTTGCGTAAACGCTATGCTATCGGCGGCGGACTATATATATAGGAAGGGCCTAAAAAAATAAATAAAGTTTTTAAAAGAAGTTTATATTGCTGATATATATATTATAATATATATAATATATTATATATATATATATATTATACTGCCTGAAGATTCTTTTACAGATGAAACAAGTTGTAGCAGACCAGTTTTGAGGTAAGCGAAAATCTATTATTTGCTCTAACTATATGTTGTTGAGCACTCTTTGCATTTCGTAGACCAAAACCTACACGTATATATATATTATATATATATATAAATATCAGCAAGGAACACTTCTTTTAAAAACTTTATTGACGTTTCGGGCACAGCCCTTTATATATATATATATATATATATATATATATATATATATATATATATATATATATATATATATATACATCATCACAGTCAAAAGACTTGATGTGGGATATACCACACTGCATAAATTATAAACCATCAAGAATGTAAAAGTCTATAACAACTCAGTGTGCATTGCGCACTTTTACTGGCTGAAATGACAAAACATAATTGCAGTGTCTGGCTATCATGAGCAACTGTGGACAGCTGTTTCTCTTTGGAGCTCGTCAGCACAGTGTAGCTGATGATGATATATATATATATATATATATATATATATATATATATATATATATATATATAATATATATATATATATATATATATATATATATATATATAATATATATATATATATATAATATATATATATATATATATAGATATATATATATATATATATATATATATAATATATATATATATATATATATATATATAATAAGTAGGTAACCCCCCCCATATACGCCCCAAAGGGATGCCGCCTCATTAAAAAAGTCATTAAGACGGATCACTTTTCGGTGATAATTACTTCAACCTCATTGGTGAATTTTCAGTCGGACCTCTGCGAAGACATCTCTTCTTCTTCGCGCGTTTTCGAAGCAGAACAAAGAGCGTTGCGTACAAAAAGTAATTAGTATTGTTAGTGTGACGAACGCATAGCACATGTGAGGGACGGAAGTAATTACTCGAAGCCTCTTTCACCTTTACGATCCCTAACCCTAGTCTCGTGTACCTTTGGAACCCCGATGTCTCTGTGTTGCGAACGAAAGTAAGCCTGGTAGACACCTAATCCCATTCACCTTTATAACCTTAAATTTAATATTTGGAATATCACCGATTTTAATTCCGACTCCTTGACTCTCATCAGGAGTTATGCGATTGCCTAAGCGTTCGGCTGAGCCTATATATCTTAGCGTTCGACTGAACCTGCGTTTTCACCGCATATACATACAAAGAGATGAACCCTAATAATTTTAGCCGTATTATAGCTTATCTCGCTTTAGACTATTAGTGTACACGATTCCTATGAGGAAGAAACCCTTCGGGAAACAGTGCGAAGAACTGTTCAAGATCTCAAACATATTGACTTGGAAAAATATAAATTTAAACGACATTATGTTTACAGCGTTTTGCTATGCCAAATGCTTATACTGTTGCATGTTGCAACATTTCACCTGAGAGATGAACCCTAAAACATTTTGACCTAATTATCGCTTATCTCGCGATAGGGTACGGGATTCCTATGAGGAAGAAACATTTCGGGAAGTTGTACGAAGAACGGCCGAAGATCTCAAGCATATTGACCTGAAAAATATAAAGTTAAACCTTTTTGGTTAAACTGCACGATTCGGTTATTTTATGGACGCCGTTGTCATGATGTATATTCACGTTGTTAAGGTTAAGATTTACATAAGCCTACATGAACCCTAACCATTTTTGGCCGAATTATCGCTAATTATCTCGCGTTAGTGTACGGGATTCCAATGGGGGAAGAAATCCTTCGGGAAACAGTGCGAAGAGTTGTTCAAGATCTCAAACGCATCGACATAGAAAAATAATAAATAGTTACTTAGTTTTGGCGTAAAGTATTCTGAAGAAACTATTCGCAAAATGATCAGGAATTACAAAATAATGTTTCCTGGCAGAAGAAGTATTATATATCTAAGAGTTTTAAATTGGTTGAACCGCTTTACTTCATAGAGAACGACGGAACGAGGAGTTAGAACGAGGATATAAAGCGGACTAAGTAACTTTAGCAGCTTGAATACATTTGTCCACCTGATCTTAGATAAAAGCGTGAGATAAGAGCGTAATTAAAGGATTATATGTTTGATAGCATAAGCGTTCAAATCGGCAGAAATAACTTGCCGAGCAATCATTTCGGGAGAATTATCACTTATCTAACCTTCGTTTATCGATTAAGCGATCCATGTGTCGAAGAAACACTTCGGGAAGCAGTGTGAACAACTGCTCAAGATCTCAAACATAGTAATAATGACGCTGTGCTACGGTCTGATTTGAATATTGGTTGGTTTTGAACAAGAGGAAGACGTTAAAAAGTCATTAGTCTGCTGTGCTTCAACAACTTTACGCCTGATTTGAATATTAGTTAATTAGGTTTGAAGGAGAAAAAGGTCATTAGGTCAAGGCGAATGCGTGGGTTCGAATTCGTTTCGTCTAACGATTACAAGGCTGCGTTTTTGGTTAACTAGCAATCGGAGAGATATTTGCGATTCCAATGAACTTTGTTCACGGTCTATCTCGTTGTTGGGAGACGAAATGGGCCAGGGATGTTGACGCAAAACACGCTTTAATATCAGCGTTGTCTTATCTTTAACTTTATCTTAATTTATCCTTATCTTAATTTATCCTTATCTTAATTTATCCTTATCTTTATCTTTATCTTTATCTTTATCCTTATATTTATCCTTATCCTTATCTTAATCCTTATCTTTATCTTTATCTTTATCTTTATCTTTATCTTTATCTTTATCTTTATCTTTATCCTTATCTTTATCCTTATCTTTATCCTTATCTTTATCCTTATCTTTATCCTTATCTTTATCATTATCCTTATCTTTATCCTTATCCTTATCTTTATCCTTATCTTTATCCTTATCCTTATCTTTATCCTTATCCTTATCCTTATCTTTATCCTTATTTTTATCTTTATCCTTATCTTTATCCTTATCCTTATCCTTATCTTTATCTTTATCTTTATCCTTATCCTTATCTTTATCCTTATCTTTATCCTTATCTTTATCCTTATCTTTATCTTTATCTTTATCCTTATCTTTATCTTATCTTTATCTTTATCTTTATCCTTATCTTTATCCTTATCTTTATCCTTATCTTTATCCTTATCCTTATCTTTATCCTTATCCTTATCCTTATCTTTATCTTTATCCTTATCTTTATCTTTATCTTTATCCTTATCTTTATCTTTATCCTTATCCTTATCCTTATCTGATCAGGGATGATCTTTGATCAGGGATGATCTTTGATCCGGGGTGATCTTTTATCAGGGATTGTCTCTGATAATCCCTGATCAAAGATCATCCCGGATCAAAGATCATCCCTGATCAAAGATCATCCCTGATCAGATAAGGATAAGGATAAGGATAAAGATAAAGATAAGGATAAAGATAAGGATAAAGATAAAGATAAAGATAAGAATAAAGATAAGGATAAAGATAAGGATAAAGATAAGGATAAGGATAAAGATAAGGATAAGGATAAAGATAAGGATAAAGATAAGGATAAGGATAAAGATAAGGATAAGGATAAAGATAAGGATAAAGATAAGGATAAAGATAAGGATAAAGATAAGGATAAGGATAAAGATAAGGATAATGATAAAGATAAGGATAAAGATAAGGATAAAGATAAGGATAAAGATAAAAATAAGGATAAAGATAAGGATAAGGATAAGGATAAAGATAAGGATAAGGATAAAGATAAGGATAAAGATAAGGATAAGGATAAAGATAAGGATAATGATAAAGATAAGGATAAAGATAAGGATAAAGATAAGGATAAAGATAAGGATAAAGATAAGGATAAAGATAAAGATAAAGATAAAGATAAAGATAAAGATAAAGATAAGGATTAAGATAAGGATAAGGATAAATATAAGGATAAAGATAAAGATAAAGATAAAGATAAGGATAAATTAAGATAAGGATAAATTAAGATAAGGATAAATTAAGATAAAGATAAAGATAAGACAACGCTGATATTAAAAGCGTGTTTTGCGTCAACATCCCTGGCCCATTTCGTCTCCCAACAACGAGATAGACCGTGAACAAAGTTCATTGGAATCGCAAATATCTCTCCGATTGCTAGTTAACCAAAAACGCAGCCTTGTAATCGTTAGACGAAACGAATTCGAACCCACGCATTCGCCTTGACCTAATGACCTTTTTCTCCTTCAAACCTAATTAACTAATATTCAAATCAGGCGTAAAGTTGTTGAAGCACAGCAGACTAATGACTTTTTAACGTCTTCCTCTTGTTCAAAACCAACCAATATTCAAATCAGACCGTAGCACAGCGTCATTATTACTATGTTTGAGATCTTGAGCAGTTGTTCACACTGCTTCCCGAAGTGTTTCTTCGACACATGGATCGCTTAATCGATAAACGAAGGTTAGATAAGTGATAATTCTCCCGAAATGATTGCTCGGCAAGTTATTTCTGCCGATTTGAACGCTTATGCTATCAAACATATAATCCTTTAATTACGCTCTTATCTCACGCTTTTATCTAAGATCAGGTGGACAAATGTATTCAAGCTGCTAAAGTTACTTAGTCCGCTTTATATCCTCGTTCTAACTCCTCGTTCCGTCGTTCTCTATGAAGTAAAGCGGTTCAACCAATTTAAAACTCTTAGATATATAATACTTCTTCTGCCAGGAAACATTATTTTGTAATTCCTGATCATTTTGCGAATAGTTTCTTCAGAATACTTTACGCCAAAACTAAGTAACTATTTATTATTTTTCTATGTCGATGCGTTTGAGATCTTGAACAACTCTTCGCACTGTTTCCCGAAGGATTTCTTCCCCCATTGGAAATCCCGTACACTAACGCGAGATAATTAGCGATAATTCGGCCAAAATGGTTAGGGTTCATGTAGGCTTATGTAAATCTTAACCTTAACAACGTGAATATACATCATGACAACGGCGTCATAAAATAACCGAATCGTGCAGTTTAACCAAAAAGGTTTAACTTTATATTTTTCAGGTCAATATGCTTGAGATCTTCGGCCGTTCTTCGTACAACTTCCCGAAATGTTTCTTCCTCATAGGAATCCCGTACCCTATCGCGAGATAAGCGATAATTAGGTCAAAATGTTTAGGGTTCATCTCTCAGGTGAAATGTTGCAACATGCAACAGTATAAGCATTTGGCATAGCAAAACGCTGTAAACATAATGTCGTTTAAATTTATATTTTTCCAAGTCAATATGTTTGAGATCTTGAACAGTTCTTCGCACTGTTTCCCGAAGGGTTTCTTCCTCATAGGAATCGTGTACACTAATAGTCTAAAGCGAGATAAGCTATAATACGGCTAAAATTATTAGGGTTCATCTCTTTGTATGTATATGCGGTGAAAACGCAGGTTCAGTCGAACGCTAAGATATATAGGCTCAGCCGAACGCTTAGGCAATCGCATAACTCCTGATGAGAGTCAAGGAGTCGGAATTAAAATCGGTGATATTCCAAATATTAAATTTAAGGTTATAAAGGTGGAATGGGATTAGGTGTCTACCAGGCTTACTTTCGTTCGCAACACAGAGACATCGGGGTTCCAAAGGTACACGAGACTAGGGTTAGGGATCGTAAAGGTGAAAGAGGCTTAGAGGTAATTACTTCCGTCCCTCACATGTGCTATGCGTTCGTCACACTAACAATACTAATTACTTTTTGTACGCAACGCTCTTTGTTCTGCTTCGGAAAACGCGCGAAGAAGAAGAGATGTCTTCGCAGAGGTCCGACTGAAAATTCACCAATGAGGTTGAAGTAATTATCACCGAAAAGTGATCCGTCTTAATGACTTTTTTAATGAGGCGGCATCCCTTTGGGGCGTATATGGGGGGGGGGGGTTACCTACTTATATATATATATATATATATATATATATATATATATATATATATATATATATATATATATATATATATATATATATATATATATATATATATATATATATATATATATATATATATATATATATATATATATATATATATATATATATATATATATATATATATATATATATATATATATATATATATATATATATATGGCTGTCTCTAATAACCTGGATCACATGACCTAGCGAACTTTTAGAAACAGTTGTAGCGTCCATTTTTCTGTCTACTGTTTGGCCACTGTTTGCTTTGATTTTCGAAATTTTATCAAGGTAAAGCGACAAGTTATAAGTGTTAACGTCAATTTGTTGATCAGTTCTCGTGTGATCTACTCTGTTTCTCTCCTCTATCGTGTTTTTCGGTTGATTCGATTGTTAAGACGGTCATATACAATGATCGACGTCATGTGGGTTTTGACAATTATGAAAAAATTTGGTGTCTATATCGATATAATTTCTCTTCAGTTCTTCCCATATAATGTCCATGGCGTATGTAAATGATTTGTTTTGTATGAACATTAGGTCAGTATTAGAACCAGATAGGATGAGCGAGAGAAAACAGGGCTGAAAGGGTTCACTATAGCTAGGATTCGATGAAACGTCATTACTCAATTTCCTTATCACTCCCGTTCGTAACATGTGCGTAGCATTTGGTATTTTGTGCGTACCAGCTCTGAATAATAAATAAGGTGGTATCCCTTGTGTGAAAAAATTACGATGAAAATTGAGGAAATCTGAGAAATTTAATAGAGCCATATAATGAAAACCTTATTAACTTCGTTTAGTCGATTTTTATGGCAAAATCATCCTGTTCTTGGTCTTTTTGCAGCACAGACCTCGCTGCTTTGTCGCTCGGTCTGCACTGAAAGACAGCGGGCAGGGTTATTTTGCCGTAAAGACTTCCTGCTCGGTCAATAAGTGTTTAATAATGACATTTAAAGTCACTATATCGTATAATTTAAGCTAAATAAATTTGGTACACATCGGGCGCACCTATAGTTGTTTCACCATTAATGTGTTTTTAATTACCTTAAATTAAGTTTAATGGCCCTACCACACGCGTTTTGTAAGCAACACTCGATCTATTTGATCCAACGACGGTTTCCACTTATGTTTTGATATATCAATGCGTTTAAACTCTTCGATCGTTCTTATTATAACTTATAAGCAACTTATTATATTTGTCAAAAGTCAGATTAGAAAGTACTAAAAAGGTTTTTTTATGAGTCACGGAGGTGTAATTTATAACAACAATGCGACATAGTGTTATTTCCTATTCATGTATTTTAGCATCATAACTTATTTTGTATTTTAACTTTGATTCTTATGGAGGGCTCATATTGATAACAGTTCTAACAGTTCTAGTATTATATTTGCCGAACAGAAGTCATGTTTCACAAGTCATATATCTCTCACAACAAGTCATATATCTCACAACAAGTCATATATTTCACACAAGTCATATTATTTCACAGAAGTATTTTTGTCCAGATCGGCACGCCACACATTTCCAACTTCTAAATTCTGCTCGCAGGCACAAAAAGATATTAATGAGGCCTGTTATGTTTTATGGCAGTTTTTATGTTTAGTTACCTGTAGGAATTGCAAATCTTTGCATATATTTGCAGAAGTGCATGTTACAGTTCCAACATTTTGTCAATGACATTGAACATATAGTGACAAAGACTCTTAATTAAGCTTCATATTATGTCTTATACTTTTAGTTCTAACTTTTACCTAGGCTTCGCATGACTATGTAATGGCATGTTGAAAGGCAGAAACCATTCTAGATGCAAGTCACAGAGTGGGCTGTAGTTTACATTATTCTATCTTTCAACATGGCCGCTGTTATGTGGTCATGCAAAGTCTCTATACTCATACTCGGTAGGTTTTAATAAAAATTAAATATATTTATTTATCAAATTTATATATGATTTAATATGTGCTGCTAAATATAACATAGTTTTATATGTTCTGAAAACCTCCCCTTATATGTAAGAAAATAAAATGTATGCTATTCTATTTAAAAGATTACATTGCTATAGTGTGGTTGATTTTAGTATTCACAAAATATTGTGTTACTACATGTATGGATGGATATTGCCTGCGTAGATTTACCGCATAATTTGTGTAAAATCTACACACACTGTGTGTAAAATGTAATTTCTACACGAAATAATGTGTTATTATGGATGCATTTTACTTGTGTAAATTTACCACATATTGCGTGTTAAATTTACACACACTGTGTGTAAAACCTTAGTTCTACACCAAATACTGTGTTAATATGGATGCATTTTACTTGTGTAAATTTACCGCATATTTTGTGTTAAATTTACACATCCTCTGTGTAGAGATATTACACAACATAAAGTGTTAATATGGATGCATTTTCTACACCATATTGTGTGTTAAATTTACACAGCATTTTTTGCAGTGTACCCTCTTTAAATAAAGGTTTTACATATACATACTCTTACCCTAACTATTTCTTCCTCATAGGAATGAATCCCTTACTCTGTAAACGAAAGCGAAATAAGCCAAAGTACGACTAAAGTTGTTCTGTTAAATCTCTTAGTAAATGTAGTGAATGTCCAAACGGTTGATTCGATTGTCAAGACGGTCATACAATGCTCGACGTCATGTGGGTTTTGACAATTATGAAAAAATGAGGTGTCTATATCGATATAATTTCTCTTCAGTTCTTCATATAATGTCCATGGCGTATGCAAATGATTTGTTTTGTATGAACATTAGGTTACTAGAACCAGATAGGATGAGCGAGAGAAAACAGGGCTGAAAGGGTTCAACTCAATTTCCTTATCACTCCCGTTCGTAACATGTGCGTAGCATTTTGTATTTTGTGCGTGCCAACTCTGAATAACAAATAAGGTGGCATCCCTTGTGTGAAAAAATTACGAAAAAATTATGATGAAAATTGAGAAAATATGAGAAATTTAATAGAGCCATATAATGAAAACCTTATTAACTTCGTTTAGTCGATTTTCGGTAGCAATATCCAATCATGTTTTGAGGAAAAATTTAAGAATTTTGATTCTCATGGAAAATCTTTTACATTAATACTTTTCTAAATGCGATAATCTATTAAGGTAATTTTGTAAAAGCTCTGTTGATAATATACTGTACATTTAAAAGATTTTAACACAGTCATTCTGGACAAATTGTAATTGCTATATTTTATAATTGAACTGGTTTAAAAAAACTGGTTTTGAAAATAAAACTGGTTTAAAAAATTGTACCAGATCAAAAATATTGCCCCAATTCAAATAAATTTGCCCCACAACATATACATGCATGAAGTTGTCATTGTTTTCTAGCATGGACACATAATTTTGAGTTGATATTGTTGATGTTTTTGGTGGTAGTGAAAACTGGGGTATGAATAATTATCTAGTCTATTTAGGCAATCCATAGACTGCATTGGAATCCTGATTCATTCATACAGTGTAGACACTAATATACCTGTGCAACAGTAAATACTAAATGTCACTATCCAGTGCAAAATCCTTTCTTTTCTTGATTGTTTATTTTGTGTTATTAAGCACTAATTAATTAGAACTGTTTAATAGGTATAATAACTGCACTCTACCGTACAGCAAAATAATATTAAAGTTTATGGTTGACATTGTTCAACAAAACATGTTCCTGTATTTCTTACCCAAAATGCAAGTAGTCTAATAACCCAAGACCAAGTGCTAAAAAAACTACAATGCCCATCGGTAGTGTAGCACCGTGCTCATATATGATGCAGTCAATGCATCAGATAAAAAATGGGCTATATCAGTAATGGGTATATAGTTTTACCACAAGAAATATGTTTGTTCAGTTCTTAATGGTTAATATATCTGCACCAGTCCATCAAGTCCTGTGTAAAGTATTAAAGTAATGATTTTCCTTCATCTGAAATCATTATAGCAATCACTTCCAACGAATGTGAATACCAATATTAATTGCTTCCAATTGTACATCTGTGCCACGATGGTAATAACGCCCCATTCCAAAGGACGCATGTACGCATTGCGTACCTATTTTTAATTAAGCGAATGCTAATATAAATTATTCACCGTGGAATGCCGCGACACTTTCAATGCCAACCTCGTACCCAGGGTCTTCTCAGTGCCCGGGGAGGGAGCTCCCGGGATAGGAGGGGAGTGGAGCGAGGGAAGAGAAGACCCTGCTAAAGGCTGGTCACCCGACTCCAAGGAGATTGGATTATTTTGTAACCTGGCTTATTCTCGCTTATATCAGTCCGTACGAGGTTGTTTCAATGCATATCTGGTCCTAAAGGGGGGCATCTGGTCCTAGTACCAGATGCCCGGGGAGGCATCTGGTCCTAGTACCAGATGCCCGGGGAGGGGGGAAATCTAGAGGGGGGCATCTGGTCCTGTTACACCGGCCGACAGCACTAAATCTAAGAACCCTAACAAACGGCGATGATTGATAAGGAACTGCTTGGTAAGATAAAAATCTGAGATAATACCACGATTGTTGAATATTTGCAGTCGAGTGGATTTATTTAAAGAGCGGCATGACGTAAAATGCAGCCTAGCACTTATATTTTTGGTTTATAGTGGACTCCATGTCATGTATAAAATAATGTTGATGACAAAGTTTGATTTGTATAAATATATATTTGAGTTGTTGTGTTGCAAGGTCTAAAATGCATGAAACGTACTATGCCTTCATAGTGTAATACACGAATTTGAAGGTGAAACAGTAAGACAACTTAGTGGCTTTCTATAAAATAGTTTGTGCATATATATGATTTGATTAAAGAAACATTTTTAACATATATTTATAAACCTTCTAAACTATTGCAGCATTGCTGGTCAATATTAAAACTTCAATATATTTATTAGCCATACTGATCAACCAGGATAACAACTATAGTTGTTGTCCTTGTTGATCAGTATGGCTAAGAAATTAACTTAGATTAAAGTTTTAATATTGACCAGCAATGCTGCCATGGTTTAGAAGGTTTATCATAAGAGAAACGCCATGGACAAATGTTTGTCAGCCAAACCATAATTTATTCCCTCATATACATGTACATTAAAGGTTAATAGGCACAAAACAATTAATTTCATAAAACAAAAAATAGTATATATTTTTCTTCAGTAATTTAGCTTGCTTTTCACGTTTTTTAACTAATATTAATTTACAAGATGCTAATGTTTGGATTTTCTTTCATATTTTACTGCTGTATGGTAATAACTATTAAATAAATACCCTTTTTGAACCTCTTCTACTAAAGAAAACCACCAATGCACAGCGAACATGGAAATAATGACATGAATCAATTCATTCTTGCGGTGGAGAACATATCAGTGAAGGCTGGAGGACGGATCGCCGTGAGCGAGTCGGTGAAATCGATGAACTCCTGCCAGTTCGCGTTGCGAAAATTCCACCTTTTATCATCCAGGCTCTTTATCGCGAATTGGACTATCGTGTGTTTAAAGACTGGACAGTGGTCGGATAAACCAAACTAATGGAACGTTATAGCCTATTTTGACAATTAAGAGAATTTGAGAGAAGATTATGCATGTTGATAAATCTACAAGCGTTATATGGCTTACATATATCTATAAGTGTAATGGAACTCCGAGAATGACGTACGACAAAACTATAGGAATTGATGTTGAGTTAATATATACACTGCTGTAGTGAATGAGAGAGAATTTGGAGTAGACAGACAATACATGGACGATCGTCAAGCTAATATCCTCATGAGAAATTTATTCTGAGTCCCGGACAGGAATCGAAAGGTTGTTTGGATTAGGGTTAAGATTAGTGTTAGCGTCTTTTGATTTATTTTTACTGCTTAAAGATGCGTAATTTAAGGATAATAATTGATTCAAACAGGAGACTCGGTCGCGAGTATAAATTGGTAGGTGTAAACTTTCTCAAGCTAACCTGATCCCACTGTCTTATATTAATCTGTAAGTTTAAGTATTAATTTCTAAGGGATTTCTCAGTGTTATTAGGATTACCCACTGATCTCTAAATAAAGACTGGATCGAGTAACTATATTGTTTGGATGCTGCGAAAAAATGAAGCCGGGTATTTTGCGGCGACCATCTTGAAGGGACACGTAGTAATATAGCGTGGTGACTCGAATATGACCGTCACGCGCTAATTCCGGGTCGGCGTTAGATGAACAGTCCGTGTCTTTGTGACGATGTTTTTAGTATAACCATAGAAAATACGGATTCATGATTGTTTGACGTGTTCTATATTACGGGAAAACGTTGGACAACTGATTCATTTTAACATCTTATATAAAAGATCAGAGACAGGTAGTCTTTGTCGCCTATAATAAAACTATATAACGTGGTTTCATCAAGATAGCCGCCTAGAGCTACATCCGGGTTCATTTTCTGAACAATAATTGCTATTAAATAATTGCTATTAAATCAGTGGCAGTATACGGTTAGGATTAATGCAGACATCATAAATTTAATACTGATAAACAACAACAGCTTTTTCGCTTTCGTATAGTGTTATTTCATAAACTAGAAATACGAATCCGCAATAATCCCCTCGCCCGCCTTTTCTACCCCCCCCCCCCCCCCCCCCCCCCCATCCATGGTGTCCAAACCTCGCACGCCATGGCCGTGTATTTCTGTTTTGCAAAAATTCACAATTTCCAAAAACCCGTTTCGTCGAAGAGATGTTTGAACGTTATCTCGGCTAATATTTTACCGATTTAAACTCTGAAAACAGATTTGGAATTAGCGAGTCAATATACATAACATACGTGTTTACTATATTACGAGAACGTGAGTACCCTTCGTAAAAATGGTTTATGTACTTAGAAATTAGTCGGCTTGGTCGGCTATGATAAGCCGGTCACTTCGTCGTATATTATTTTGAATATCTCGATCAATATATAACCGTTTTCAATTCTGAAAATAGATTTGGAATTAGCGAGTCAAAATACATACTCAGACTCGGATTTCTATTTCCACAAAAAACTATGTCTCTTTTGGAAAAACCCTTTGAATCATATGACGGTCCAATTTAAATATTAATTCAAATCTGAGTATCTAGTTACCAGGACCAAATTTTCCGATGTCGCGCGGACGGCCGTCGATGCATATATATAAATAAATAAACTCGATCCGAGATCAGGAACTAAACGCCGGTCGATATTAGCACCCTCGCCCTCAGGCCTTCGGCCGGCGCT
Source organism: Chrysogorgia sp. JL179-B06 (assembly GCA_035772405.1). Lineage (NCBI taxonomy): Eukaryota > Metazoa > Cnidaria > Anthozoa > Scleralcyonacea > Chrysogorgiidae > Chrysogorgia > Chrysogorgia sp. JL179-B06. The sequence continues at coordinate 5,049,405 of JAYKKM010000351.1, read as the reverse complement.
TCGCGCCGGGCGAGGGGATTAATAAAGTATTAATATACTAATGTAATTCAAGTACTTATGTACCTCAGTGTACTAACTGTTACGATAATGATCAAACTAGCAACTCTCACTAGACTTGTTGTGTTAAGGTTCCCACGGTCATGTGACCTAGATTGATCATGCTTGATAACTATATCCTATTTTGAAAGTAATAAATGTATTCTTAACGGGATGAGAAGTGATAACCCCACTATATAGTACTGGTAATTTCTCCAGAGCCATGACTAATTCATCACTGGATTAATACAAGCTGAAACTTCAGCGGTAAAATATGGCGGAAGCCCCTGAGGAAAACCCACTAGAAGAAGGAATCTCGAATTTAACACTAAAGTATTGCAGAACGTGCCAATTTCCGAAAAGTTAAGAACAACCGATAAGGTGTCCAGCAACTGGAAGTGATTTGAACGAGCTTGGAAGAGCTATGACTAGTATAGGGTCTCGTGTAAAAGAACAACATCCAGAGATTCGAGCCGCCATGCCACACACAACGCCTGTCTTGGCGAAGACGCTCAGGAAATCCTCGAAGAATTAGCGTTTGAAAATGCAGGAGACAGGGAAGACGCGGATAAAATTATCGCCGTGCTAAGAAAATATTGTCTGGGCGAAGCAAAGAAACTTCTGAACGCTACACTTTCTTCACCCGCGGTCAAGAACATGCAGGTGAGAAAATAGATCATTAGGTTGCCGCTTTAAGCTCCTTGTCCAAAACATGCAAATTTAGGGAACTAGAAAATAGCCTAATACGCGATAGACTTGTCACCGGTGTAACAAACACCGCCACTAGAAAGAAACTCCTTACTGCTGACAAACTGACATTAAAAAAATGTATGGGTAATCAAGAGAAAAAAACAATTACAAAACATCTCTGAGAGTAAAGAAAATGTAATCAACAGAGTGTTTACTAGACGACCAACTAAAAATGAGAGCAAGTGTGATGATGGTGACATGCCCAATATACCTGGAAATACACGCGGGAGTGCAACTACTCATGTGGAAGACAACACGTTATGAAGAACGAAATATGCCCAGCTTGGGAAAGAGTTGCACAAAGTGTAAAGGAAAAAAATCAATTTGCTATAAAAGTGCAGGTCCTCTAGTAAAATAATTCATGCTATAGCTGCAGGAGGGGAACCCGAGTATGGTGAAAGTCCACCCGAATTTGACGAGATAGACCACATCTCCACAAACGATGGAACCCTGCAAGTAAGTGTGAACACTGTGAATGTGTCTATGATATACGCAGTGATGAAAGTCAACTGCACAAGCCAGTCAAATTTCAGCTCGATACTTGTGCTTCAGTAAATCTCATCAACCAAAATGATGTTGGAAAAAGCTGTTATCAGACCTTCGTCAAAAACCCTACTTATGTGGAACAAAGCCAATTGGTAAGTGCAAATTATTACTATACAACCCAAAGACTAAACAACACTACTCTATCAACTTCACAGGGCCTCTTTTAAGGAATTACTGGGTGGGACATCCTTCCCAAGGGACCAGGAAAGGAAAACCTGCGGACCAATACCCATCCCTAGCGTCGCAGCTCGCTGTCACAAACCCACCTCTGCAAGTCTGCAAAGACTAATCTAACTTAAACATATAGTATAATTAACTTAAACATATAATCTAACTTAAACATATCACTCTATGACATTGAAGACTCTTTAAAAATCCTTGGGTTAAGTATTGACCCTTTACTGACATTCAAGGTGCATATAAAGAATCAATTAATAAGCGTATTCGAAAACTGCAGCTCTCCGAAGAATTAAACGATTCATACTGCAAGATGTGATGATACGACTGTACAAGTTTTTTTATCTTACCACATCTTGAATACTGTAGTCCGGTTTTGGTGGGTATTGGTAAGACTGAATCTAGAAAACTGGAAGATGCAAATTACTATATCTTAAGAACGATACTGGATGCAACCAAGACCCGTTCCTAGGAAAGCCTTCTTGATCAAGCGAAAATTAAATCTCTCACAAACCGAAAATATTTCAATCACTAGTTTTACTTTTTAAATGTAAGAAAGAACATGGACCTCAGTACATTCAACAATTTTTTAAGTTAAGAACAGTTAGCTATAATCTTAGAGGTTCCGAAACTTGAACAATTACCATTTAAAACAAAATGCTTAAAAATTCCTACTCGTTAATAATCAGCCGATTGTGGAATAGTTTACCATTAACAAATCGTCAAGAAGATAATTTAATATTTTTAAAAGTCTGCTAAAAGAAGTTGAGTTTAGACCAAATATTTATCTGGATTAATCCCATTATAATTATTATAAGTAAACACATGGTTTTGAGGGCTATTAGTGATTAAATGTCCCCGAAAGCCGAGGGAGGGTTTTGTGGAAGTCCCGAGGGTCGTAGGCCCGAGGGACTTCCACAAAACCCTCCCGAGGCTTGAGGGGTCATTTAATCACTAATGGCCCTCAAAACCATGTGTTTAGTTTGTAATCACATTGTCACCGGGAAATAAACAAGACAATGGATGCTTTCGTTTTGTAAAATCTCTTTATCGAATTGGTTCAGTGAATCTGGGTATAAATTTGGTTTGCAAATAGAGTATTTTTTATTCGGAATGAATGATGGCTCTTCGCTTTTCCTTTGTGAGCGACAAGGAAGTTTCGAAAGTAAGAGAAGATCGACTGTACGAACAATGGGCAGATGCAAGGAATAAGGAGTTCGGTGATTTTATATCATAAATAGTAATGAGGGATGTTTACTCTAAATGTCCCTCATCCAGTATTGATGAGGGAAATACGACAGTAAACGTCCCTGTTAAAACAAAAGAAACCGAGGTGACTATGTTATTATCCCCTCGCCCGGCGCGAAGCGCCGGCTGAAGGCCGAAGGCCTGAGGGCGAGGGTGCTAATATCGACCGGCGTTTAGTCCCTTTTCACGGGAAATGCAAGCGAATCCAGAATTGCATGCAGTTTATATATTTATATATATTGAAGATCATCGTGTATCATGCGCGGTATAGGGAAATTTGGCCCTGGTAACTAAAAGAAAAGTACGTGTTTTGTCGGGTTATACGGTGAATGAAGATTTGAGTTCAAAAAGATCGTGAAAAGGCAGTGAAATGCAATATATCGTCGTCGGAAATGTCAAGTTCGTAAATCAAGTTCGTAAATCAAGTTTTATACGTGGCGTCAAAACTAAAGGTAAACCCGTTTTCGTTTTTCTAAACCTGTTAGTCAGTTACAAAGCTAGTTTTTCAAACATACCCAAGTATGTTATTCAGGCTTTTATTTGATGTATAGCACGATTTTCTAGAGTTAGTAGTTCAAAAGATATCGTCGTCTGAATATCCAAGCGTAAGTTACAAAAATATTTGTGTAGGTATGTCAGAGGCTGTTAATCAAGCTTTCATTAGATATGTAGAATGAGTTCTTAGAGTTAGTACTTGAAAATATATTATGATCGGAACATTTCACTTTTGGCATGGCGTCATGGCAACCGAGATTTAAAATTATAACATCAACATGCACCACACTGGTTATAACAATCAGTGTTTATGCGCTCATCTGATGGCATGCTGGTCTGGCCAATGGCTTAGTGTGTTTGTCTAAACACCTTGGTCCTGTATTAGGCCTAGACAATGCCAGTCCTAGGCTTACAATGTATATATTTACACATCTTTTGTAGGATATATACTGTATATATAGATACTGTATAGGTTAACACTCACTGTGTCAGGGGAACACATTAGGGATTAAACAACTGCAGGTATCATCTCACTGACAACAAGCAGCTGAAGGGAATTTCATCTTGAATTAATGATATATTGGTGAAATAATTAGATTAAGAAATGTTCTTTGTTGCATATTATGGACTTTTGTCATTTCATGTTTTTGAAATGTGTTACCACGGCTTGAATACCATTGAAATACCGGTACATGTATGCATAATTTTATAATATAATAAGATTATATATTAATAAAAGCAACAGAAGTCTTTTAACAGAATAAAAGTTTTATCGAGCTTATCAATATATAGTCAGACAACACTCATTGCAAAACTCAAAAATTACAGACTTTAGCTGTGTTTACATATTATATTGTAAGTCTATAGGACCAACCTGGCCAGCCACAACCTGGGCCTGGCTTTCATTTTATTGACTTTAATAGTGTAAACTGTAAACATACACCATACTGGCTATAACAATCAGCATTTATTTTACGCTCATCTGATATTATGGCATGCCCTTGGCCAATGGCTTAGTGTGTCTGTTTAAATTCACCTTTGTCCTGGATAGTAGGCCTGGACAGTGCCGCAGCTTTTGAAGGATAAATACTGTATAATGTACAATTGGGTAGGTTAATACTCACTGTGTTAGGGGAACATGTTAGGGATTAAACAAGTGGTATCACCTCACTGACAAGAAGCAGCTGAAAATAATTTCATCCTGAATTACTATATATATTGGTGAAATAATTAGATTAAGCAATATCGTTCTTTGTTGTATATTATGGGCTTTTGTCATTTCATTTTTTGAAATTGTGTTACCGGCACTTGAATGCCATTGAAATACTGGTCCATGTATGTGCATAATTATATAATATTAATAAAAGTTAAGAAACAGAAGTCTTTAAAATAATAAAGGTTTATCAAGCTTATCAATTTGGTCTCGGATAAATTTAGGTATTGAATCTTTTGGCATCTGCTTATACTAACAATTAGACAATAAGGAACATGCAGATTACATTATTACAGTAGGGTACATGTATCTGCTTATACTGACAATTAGGCAATAAGGAACATGCAGATTACATTATTACAGTAGGGTACATGTATGTACAAGGTTATGCAGTCTTGTGAATACAATTGTGCTTTGAGTAAAATGCCACTATGCCACTGTTACTGTAAACATGCATGTTGAAATTTATTATTAAAACCATAACTGACATAATTAACTTTAATTATGTAATATATAATTGCTGCCTCCCCTCAGGGAGGCAGCACACTATTCTTGACGTTACTCTGTGTTAACTCGTGCCCAGTCCTTTTCCCGAGCTATGTATCGCTGACAAGATCTCGATTTATAGTTTGTTTGCAATGTTGCGTTTGTCGGCATTACGTCATTTATATATGAGCTCGAAAGTGACTCAAGTACGCTGCTAGCTTCGATACAGAAAACTACGGTGGAAGTATTCATCAAGGCCATAAGGTTTCAGTGGGCAATCTCGAGGAAAGCAGTGCTCTTTCATCAGTTTATCACCGCTGTTAACAGCACAAACTATTCCAGTTATCGAGTGGAACTCGACCACCATCGTCCATCGACAATTATGTCTCAGTACAAGGATACAACATGTACTTGAATGCTTTTAACAACCTCGTGAGGGATTTCTGTCGTTGAACATGCAACTTACCAACTGTTGTTTGTTGCCGTTGGTTAGAAGACATTAGACAAGTCAAACAACTCGTGCATTAGACATTAGACCTTATATATAAGCAAAGATATAATTTGGCCGCCATCTTCAAAACAGCATCGTACTTTAACCCAAATACGTCGACGTTTTCTTGACAAATATTCAACCCTACAAGCTCTCTTATACCTTAAAACAAAGATAATTTTTCTGTCTACAATATACGTAAACGTTATTGTTCTAACTTACTTAGTTTATTAAAAAAGCGCAATATCGAACATGCCTTGATATTCGTGATATGTCATATTCGTGTGATCAAGCGCGGGGTTTCCACGGAGCGCTTCGAAAACATTCGTTAATATTACATCAGAAATTTAAATTTTAAAAGTTCTTCTACATGTGTAGCTGCTGTATTTCAAAAGTTATACAAGTTCTTCTACATGTGTAGCTCAGTAGCTGCTGTATTTCAAAAGTTATACAAGTTAAAATGGGTGTGACACTAGTTTCTATTGAAACAAAGCTACAATGTTCAACATAGTTCGCAGTTCGACATTGTTTAAATTTAGATATCCAAATTTTAGCTTTTACTTCAATATAAACATAGCTACATTCGTTGGCTTTCAAATTGCGGTATATGGATACGTTGTGCAGTGCATACGTTGTGTTCCGTACTTTTACATACACAAGTTCAAGTAGTAGCCCGAGTTTACGCCTACCGCCCGTTCGTTTATTCGATTTGAAATATGAGGAAAATTTATAACTTCGCGAGGCTAGTTTCGAGTATTGTTGTTCGAATTAGATGTATAGCGTTCAAATGGTCACATTGAATTTTTACATTATAAACGCGCCATATGATCACCGTATGTTATTTTAATATTACAATGTGGTGTAGTCAGTAGATTCTACAGGCTATAGAAAATGTCGCATCATTTATCATTCTGCTGGCAACCCACTGCTCCCCAGAGGCAGCATTTCACTTCTGATAAGAACTCCTAGTTAATAAAATTATTATTTAAATTAATAATTATTAAAATTAATTATTAATTTCAATAATCAATAGTTACACAATTGGTTTCTAAACCTGCCTGCGAGACAATTTAGTGTTGACAGACTTTCCCACTTGGGTTCTGTTCAGTACACTACCCACAAATTGCACCCAAAAAATAAGCAGTTTGAAAATCTGTTCAGTTTGGCAATATTAAGGGCGAGGGGTTGTTGCGTACACGTATTTCTAGTGTAATATATATTCATATGGAGCTACTACAAGTACTTTTTCTACTATTGTGTAATACATAGCCAATATCAACATATACTCTACTAGTAACGTGTAAAACCTATTCTTAATATTGTTCTATTTTTATTGTAATCCCCTCGAAGGCCGAACGCCTGAGGGCGAGGGTGCTAATATCGACCGGCGTTTAGTCCCTTATCACGGGGATTGGTTAGGACTGTGTGGGCAAAGTAGAATCGAGTTTATAGGTATATTTATATATATGCATCAACCGTCGATTGCGCGACATCGGAAAATTTGGGCCTGGTAAATTGAAACGGTATTTGAAACCGCGACAAAAGATATATAATTACATCAAAACAAGCCATGTTTGTTTTGAACAAACACTCATGATGTCATGTCGAAACTGCAGAATGTAGTGTTGACGGACAAGCAAGTTTTATTTTGAAACTGACTCATCTATGCCTATGGATACTTTGCTCGCACACGAATACAGGTAAACTAGAAATACGAATTCGCAATAATCCCCTCGCCCGCCTTTTCTACGCCCCCCCCCCCCCCCCCCCCCCTACGGGAATTTCTCGATCCATGGTGCCCAGACCTCGCACGCCGTGGCCGTGTATTTCTGTTTTGCAAAAATTCACAAATATTTCCAAAAGCCCGTTTCGTCGAAGAAATGTTTGAACGTTATCTCGGCCAATATTTAACCGATTTAAACTCTGAAAAACAGATTTGGAATTAGCGAGTCAACATACATAACATACGCGTTTACTATATTACGAGAACGTGAGTACCCTTCGTAAAAACGGTTTATGTACTTAGAAATTTAGTCGATTATAAACTGGTCACTTCATCGTATATTATTTTGAACGTTATCTCGATCAATATATAACCGTTTTCAATTCCTGAAAACAGATTTGGAATTAGCGAGTCAAAATACATAACATATGTGTCTACTATATTACGAGAACGTGAATACCCTTCGTAAAAATGGTTTATGTACTTAGAAATTAGTCCGGGCTTGGTCGGCTATGATAATCTCGATCAATATATAACCGTTTTCAATTTGAAAACAGATTTGGAATTAGCGAGTCAAAATACATACTCGAACTCGGATTTCTATTTCCTCAAAAAACTATGTCTCTTGTGACGGTTCAATTTAATCTGAGTATCTAGTTACCAGTGCCACATTTTCCGATGTCGCGCATGAGGACGGTTGATGCATATATATATATATATAAATCTATAAACTGATCCTAGATCTAGGAACGGCTTGGATCTCGCGTGATAAGGGACTAAACGCCGGTCGATATTAGCACCCTCGCCCTCAGGCCTTCGGCCTTCGGCCGGCGCTTCGCGCCGGGCGAGGGGATAAATTACTGTGAGTGTGTGTTAAGCATTTTATTTGAACTTTTAAGTGTCTATATATTTGTAATACAGAGATATAAACAAGGCGTTCGTAACTTCCCAACCCGCGATTTCCGGTCGAGTTGGATAAACATTAATATGCCTTTTCAAATAGTTTTTTTTGTTAGGGTTAGTAATTTGGTTAGGTTTAGTATTTTGGTGATATTAGGATTAGCATTTCGTTGAATTCTAAAAGACTACCGCTTTACTGCTACCGTACGAATAGCCACTGCCTTCACTACTTTATCGTTTATTACAGTAACTTTTTGATTGTGTTGAGACTTTCGGGTTAGGCTTTCGCTCGAAACGTTAGTGAATGTCTGTTGAATGTCCATAAACATGTTAGGCCTACAGTATACTGTATATGCACAGGCCTAGTGGGCCACAAGTTTAATATTGTGTCTGTGGATAGGCTTGGACAATGCTGGTCCTAGGCTTGCAATGTAAAATACAGCTTATATTGGATTATATTGATATTGGGTATGTCGACACTGTCAGCAGACATTGTTATGGGAACAACTAGCGAGTACTATGTCAGCTAGATCATCCACACTTGAATTAGATATTTTTACCACTTTAGCAAGAAAAATCCCCTGCCCCGCTGTGCAATGTTGTTCCTAATTGCAAGAAACCACTTCAGGTTCAATTTTCTGTGTAGAAATCAACATTGAAATGGGCCAGGGGGATAAACAAAAAACACTATATTTAAAATCCCTTCCCGGGAGAGCCTGCACGCAGGCTATATTTAAAAAGACTGAGGAGACATAATTATGTCATCCTGAATATAGGTTATATATGTGCATTTAATATTATGAAAGCAATAGAGGTTTTCCAGCAGAAGAATAGGTTCGTCAATTTTTTGGAACCGGTATACACAAGTCTGACAACACTCTGGGATTGGGAAAGGTTTAGGCATTATTAATAATAATAATAAAGATAACAAGAATAATACAACAACATTAATACAGGACCTGTTCAATGCTAACACTGGTATTGATGAGGTCCTGTTTCCTAACAAATTACAATTATTATTTATTACAAATATAAATGTATTACACATATTCATATATATATGTACAATATGTTACAAAAACTAATTATAACTTGAAAGTTATATCAATCCTACAAATGCAGTATTGTCAATTAAGGCAATAGACTAGAAGTTACTATCGCAAGGGGAAGTGCTGCCTCAAAAGTCATGGGAAGCCTAATTTGATAAAATTTCAAACATGAACCCACTGTAGTATGTACACATTTCTATCAATTATTTTAAATACCGTACAGCAGACTTAAATTACAAATGACTATCACTTATCTGAATATAATTGGCAAGGCTTTTGACTGGATACACAGTATACATTATGACTACAGTATGTAGTTGGTGATTGGCAAAAAAATTTCTGATAAATCACTGCCACTATAAATCATGCTTCTTACTGTGGCAAATCTGTCAGCGGAATCGCAAGTGTCTGATACATGTATGTTATGACAAAGCAAGCGCTAAACAAATAGGCGCTGACTAAATAAATACCAGAAATGGTATGTAACAGATGTTTACAATAATGTTGCAGCATTATTTATATCGTCTAAATTTTATTGTTGAGAATGCGATACTTTCAAGATCTTTGATGTATTAGTTCATTGCACATGTCCACGACTCCACATATTATACTGTAATTGTCGTTTGGGAATACACCACAGTCAACTGCAACCACTGTATTTTATTTTCCCAAATAACTTGTAATATTGTATTTACTGCATACCAAATATTATGGTTATCCATGGCACACAAATAATTTCCATTGTGCACTGAATTTTCACAAAATGGACAAATCCACTGAATTTTCACAAAGTCGAGGTAAATAATTTCTTGAAGACAGTTCCATGTACAGTTTATTACATATACAGTTGGGCAGATCAATATTGTTTTGTTCCTCAACGGGCTCCACCACAAGGGTAGATGATCAATATATTTTTGTGCCTCAACGGGCGATATATTTGTGTCGATCACTGATCGACAGGACAAGTTGTCTTCTAACCAACAGCAACAAACAACGGTTGGTAAGTTGTTCAACGACAGAAATCCCTGACGAGGAATGAGATCATGGTTAAAAGCATTCAAGTACATGTTGTCTCCTTGTACTATAAATATATTGTCGATGGTTGTCGAGTTGCACTTCGTAACTGGAAGCCCAATAGCTTGTGCTGTTAACAGCGCTGATAAACTCATGAAAGAGCACTGCTTTTCTCAAGACTGGCCACTGAAACCTTCATGGCCTTGATGAATACTTCCACGAAAAAGTAAAGACAAAATAAAGACATAAACAACGTGAATTTCCTGTGAAGGAATTGTCGAGAACTTCGAGAAGCTATAAACAAACAGGCAGCGTGTAGCGGAACATGCGCAGTTGAGTCACTTTCGAGCACATATGGATGATGTAATGCCGACACACAAATAAACAAACAAACGCAAAATTTAACAAATCGAGATCTGGTCAGCTATACATAGTTCTGTAAATTAAAAAATTAAAAAATTAAAATTCATTCTCGTTTCTTATTGGTTTATTATCTCTGGCAGGTGCGACCTCATTTCTGTTGAATACTGTGAATTATTGCACGGAGATGTCCAAAACAAAAATTATTTAACGGTGATTACGTCACTAGGACCAAGCGTGCAAAAATTACAAAATAAAAAATGCCTGTAGTAGATTTGTTTCTATATTTTTAGTAAGATTATCTTGAACAATGTATATGCATGATATTAAGAGTTATCCAGACCTCGATCAAAGTTATCTGCTTGGCAGGTAACATTGACCTCGGTCTGGATAATTCTTGATGTCATGATGCTCAACCTCATCCAATAATTGTATATTATGCTGTACTGTTACTACCATACAATGACATTATAAAGGTATGACGTATCTAAAAATATATACTTGCAATTAAGGGATCATTCATACATCTCATGGAAATTTAGGGGATGGGTACACATGTCAGTCCTGGGGCCCGGATTTTGCTCTCGCTGGCCTTGATGAATCATCAATAGTGTGAGACAAGTACTGTAATTTCTTTCTTAGTGATTTATGGTAGAAACAGCAGTATTAACTTCCCCACTATTCTGTTCAGTGCATGAGGTGCCAGGCACTGCACCCAAAAATTTACAATAGTAAATTAGCAACTACCTGTACGCTATAAAAGTTTCAAACAGTATAAGCGGGCGAGGGGTGTTGCGTATAACGTATTTCTAGTTGTATTAGATATACATATACGTGCGTGTTTTAACGAGCATTTTTTGCTCCTAGGCGTTACGTATTCAAATAAATTATTGTTAAATTATTATTATTATAACGCGATTGTTATGACGTTGTGGTAATCACCCAATTTTAATCCATTTATCAAACATCATCCATGAATACCCTAATGTTATACTTACACGAAGTAGAGAGCTTGTATTATTACAAGGATCGACACCGTTAATCCATTTATCCATTTATTAAGGTATATTAATTTCACGTTGTGCTTTTGTGCCCTCGTGATTTGAAATTTGATATTCAAAATATTGAAAGGGACCTTTCACTGGGGGGGGGGGGGGGGGGGGGGGGGGGGGGGGGGGGGGGGGGGGGGGGGGGGGGGGGGGGGGGGCAAAATTCCTAACTGTGGGGGCCAGTGAGGGGGCTGGGGAGGGCATGTCCCCCCCCCCCCCCCCCCCCCCCCCCCCCCCCCCCAGCGTATAGGTTAAAATAGGCCCTGCAACTTCATCGTCACCGACACCGACAAGAATCTGACACCAATTGTGGGTTCTAAGCAATTCAGAAAATGCATATTATTACTGTGAATACCAAGAAGTTTTACCAATTGGCATCCATCAAAGCAGATGATAACATCATCAAACAATATGCAACTGTGTTCAATGATGAACTGGGTCAATTATTTGGTGTTGCCCACTTTGAAGTAGATGAAACCATAACACCAGTAGTCTTATCAACCCATTCAATACCAGTAGCACTCAAGCCAGAGTTGAAAAAATCCCTTGAAGAAATGGTTGCAAATGGAATCATTGCTCCTGTAGAACAATCCACTGACTGAGTAAACAACATTGTAGTGACAAGGAAGAAAAGTGGTTACCTAACCAACTACCCACCCTAATGACATGCTTAAATTCCAGAATTATCAAAAGCCAAGGTGTTCTCGACATTTGACCTGCAGGCAGGATGCTGGCATGTATCACTGGATGAGGAAAGTAGTCTTCTCACCACATTTTCAACACCGTTTGGAAGATTCAGATGGCTACGACTCCCCTTTGGCACAAGCGTTTCCTCCGAAATATTCCACAAAAAGGCTATATCAAACGATTGGTGACATTGGTGGTGTACTATTTCAATAGCCGACGACATTTTGGTATTTGGAGTTGGTGACTTCATGGAGGAAGCAATCAAAGATCATGATCAGAAGCTAACAAACCTGCTGCAGCGATGCCAACAGACAGGTATACGACTCAACAAGACAAAATTCAACATACCTTCCAAACAAGTCCAATTCATGGGCATTTGCTGACAACTGAGGGTATAAAAGTTGATCTAACATCAGCTCCAGTATTACGATACTACAACTCATGCAAAGAACTGGTCGTCCAATGTGATGCAAGGCAACAAGGTCTAGGGGCAGCCCTAATGCAAGGACGATGATGCATTTGCATTACCGTATTTCCAATATTTTAGTGAAGTGTAGGGCTGCGTATTGTAGTATTGGGTATTTAGTATTTAAGTGTGGGGCTGTGTATTGTAGTGAAGTGTGGGTAAATGCCTATCTGGCAGATACAATTAGTACAATTAGATACAGATTACAATTAGTGCACAACTTTGCATGTAGAATAGTTACTAACACTAGAAAGTTTGAACATACAGTATTTCACCTGTGTTACGCGAGCTCAACTGGCTCCCGATTAAGCAGCAACTGATTTTTAGAGATGCAGCTGTGTTGATGTATAAAGGCATCCATAACCTTGCCCCGCCATACTTGTGTTACAAATTTAGGAAAAGATCAAATATTCATGAGCGCCACTATAGAGGAGTGAAAATTTGGAATGAATTGGACAACGAATTAAAGCAAGCATCCTTCCTGTCCAGTTTTAAGAAGAAATTAAGGATGGACATGTTGGACAGATTCCTGCAAAGATAAACTATTATTACTAAGAGTAATTGTTATTATCAGTGATAACTCTATCTAGTTCTTGAAGGCGTTTTAAACTGCGTATGCGTGTTTTGATGCCAAGTTATTTTAAGGCTTGCTTCAATTCGGGAACTAACATATCTTCCACAATTTTTTGAGATTCAGAAACCATGTTTTGTCTCTGGTGTGAGGAAGATAATTGAGATCTCAATCTTGCTCGTTTATCTTTAATATCAGTTTCCCAGTATTGGACATTTCGCTTGCGGTAGGCTCTAGGCTTCCGAGCATATGACTGGCCAAGTATTTCTAGCCTTTTACTAACTAGGAGTATGTCCTTCGCGGAATCACATTTGTTGGACTTGCTTAAGTTTATGCGTCGGCAATCATCATTATTTTTTTCAACACCTGCAGTACCAGTCCAAACAAAACAAAAACAATAGTTTAGAAGTCACTAGAAGTATGCTATATTTTCATGACATTAAGAACTAAAGTATTTACAAAAGTTTGAACTTGCTTCTAATATGAATTTATACTTTGAGGGAAACCCAATTTCTTGATCTGGTTTCAAACCTTTCCCCTTTGGCAGTGATATATTAAATTTGGGTACATTGATTATTGACTGATTTTAGTGACAATTTTTTTGGGAATGCTGGAACTAGTTAAGTCACGAGAACCCAGCATATAATAGTATCTGCACGTCAGTACCCCTCAAATTGAAATGTAGAATCTTGGAATTGCTATTATCCATCATTCTTCAAATCATTTAAGCAATTTCCATGAGTTTAACGCTCTAACCATTGTCCGGCGAATTTTTTCACTCCATTATGTTTCTCCATAAATCGTGGTAAGTGGTACACAAGCACATGCATGCACGGAGTGACATTTCTTCACGATAGCCGTCTTGTTTTCCATTGGGAGATGTAAACTGCAGCTCAACCCATTGTGTGACCTATGGTATTAGAAGTTTTAAATATTAACAAATTGAGCTTTTTTATAAGTTGTGGTACAAAATATTATTTCATACTGTTAAAATGTTTTACCTGTTGAAAGTAAGCTGCAATGTCTTCTTGGGTGGGTTTATCCATACTTAAAAGTGTGTAAAGATTGTGAAATTCCTATGAAAAAAGTATTAGCCATGGGGCTTATGCGGGTTTACGTCACACTTTTGTTATTACCACCAAGCATCACTTTGGTGTTACATGTTCTTTTACGTCATAACGAGGCTGGATGGTAACAACAAAAATGTGACGTAAACCAGCATAAGCCCTATTGTCCTTAATGCAGAATTCCGGAATTGACCATATTCCGGAATTGACCATATTCCGGAATTGACCATATTCCGGATTGACCATGTCCCTGTAATAAGAACGAAGACATTTTCTTACCGTCCAAATCTTTTTGACTGTATCACTAGTTTCTGGCTGCAATACTTCTGTTAACTTGACTGGTAGGTTGGCTAACAGCTTCTTTTTATCACTTCCCATCAGACTGGTTTGGTCATAAATAACACTTGCTTTCCCATCCGCATTTGGTTTTTCCCAAACATTAAGACTTACAAACCGCAGCTTTTAATTGCAGATAATAGACTCTGTAAGTGAGTGTTTGTCTTTTGACTTAGGTTATTCGTCAATACTTCTAATGTGAAGTACAGGTGAACAAAATAATGTGCGTCTCAGTAAGCATGAATAAACACAGTCCCGAAGTATACAGCAAAATTAAATTATGTGCATGTATGTACTGTACCTGTTATTCTCAGCATCAGATGTAGTTCATCCATAACTATCTGGTCCAAAGGTATTCCACCAAGGGCTTATGCTCACAAGCAAAAGATTTTTTTCTTGCACACTCTTTTACATCGTTTAGGTTTCTTACCATGTTTCCTCCCCAGTAGTAGTCCTGAGGTTTGGTCATATCATGTCTATAATGACATTACATGAAAGGTTACGGTTAACAATGGAATATTAAAAGTTATATTTAATATTAATTAATATTAACTACTGTATAAACTTACCTGTTGTCTTTGTGAATTTTGCACCAAATACATGCAAAATTGCAGGTAGCCCCCATCATACAGGCAGGAGAAACTATTAAGTTATAATCAGTCCAAAAGGAAAAATTAATGACAAGCAATTCATTAATTGTGTTTACGGATAGCACTGACGAGAAATTATGGACACGCACGCGCATGGCAGTAGGTGCTTGGACTTGTAAAAAATGTGTAAACATTATGCCCGCCATCACTCAGTGATTTATATAGGAGTTAACAATAAAAATCGTCGTAGCTCTTAGCCTCTCGCTAAAATGCAAAATGATCAATCTGATCTGGTTAGTACTCGTTAGTATCTAACATCAAAGACAAAATTTAGAATCGCTCGATGCATATTCGCTGCGGTTTCGTAATATTTATATATGAAGCAAGTGTAAAGGGAAATATACTGTGAAATAGCGCAAATACCTCAAGTGAAGCTGAATAAATTTCATTTTCCAAACAAAATCCGCTACACATCCAACATGATCAATCTGCCTTGGCTTACCAACGCAATGTCAGTGCGGTATCGCGATGTGATTTTAGTGAAATTTGCGTGAAGTTCAGTATCTGAAATATGACACCGCGCGGAAAATCGACTACCAGACAAGTATAAACGTTATAGAAATTCGGTTCTTCTTCGACGAATCTGACTCCATTTTGCTTCGAAGCCTTCGAAGGAATGCTTTGTGACCATTCCTTGTAGTATCCCAGGACACATATCATGCAACTTTGCGTATTTTTGACAATGTGACAACTTCATGAACTGAATTGGCGCATTAGCGCAAAAATTCAAAGCGCTGTAACCAGAGCCGTACGTTATTCTTTCCAGGGCAGTTTGGCTCCTCCCACCGGTGTCCACAATTTTCTCGCAGAAATTATCAGTATCTGATCTAGAGCGCTCCATTGTGGGAATTGCACGGTTTGAGCAAAAATACCCACCATAGATGGAAATCCTAGATGAGACACTGATGATTATTGTTTCACCTAACTGAGTGTACCTACTTTATAATCTCCACCCATAAGTATTTCCACAGGTACACAATGTTCATCAATCATGATATTTCCTTCTTTAACAAGCTTGTTAACTGCTGTAAATACTTGGGAGAATAAACTCTCATTAAGTCGTAGCTCTCCTTGCCTTTTACTACGGCAATTGTGTGAGTTCCTGTCAGAATAACAAGGGAAATGTTTGTCTAAATTAAATAGATAATTGTTGTATAAAGTTGTTACTATGAAAATTGAATCCTAAATATTTATAAATTGTATACCTTCAATGCACAGTGCCTCATGTAATTTAAAATTGGCTAATCACAGCTAGAAAATGTCTATAAAGGCTAAATGTACCTTAATTTCCTTCTTAAATTCTTCTAAGATCCCCTAAGAACCATCATTAATAGTTAAGGGCACTAGGGCAGCCGATTGGTGCCAAAAAGCAAGTCAGATAAATTTATGCATAGAAATATAAAAGGCTGCCCCATAAAAAATATATTTAAGCTGAGGCTATTCGTACTGGAGCAGTACAAATTTAAGCTATTTGCTATTTGTACTGGAGTCAAAATATTCTTCCCAATTATCTCGTAAGTACTATTTTTTTCAAATGATTTTCATTACCCAACCCTAACATCCTTGATATTTCATAAAGCTACAAGAATATATTGTGGTACGCGTTGTTTATACCACAAATGTGTCTCGCATCAGTCGCGTGTTCTTAAGGCTCCAGTATGAATGGCCGCTTCGATGTATTTAATTACAGAAATACGGGTATTATTGTAGCCCATTATTTTGTACCATCTATCACCCATTTATAATTATTGACCAATCCCTAATTATTTCACTTGCTGATGCCAAACAATTTTAATGTTAAGTTCACAGATTTGTTCCCATAAGTATACTGTACATGTAAATCATTGTTTAAACCAGGTCCTAGATCATATTTCAGAAATAAATTATAACCAATCAATACTCACCTTTTGATGCCACATGACATCATCACCATCCAAGATTGAAAAATACATTATAATGAAGCTTGTAAGCCTAGTCACCACTGCTCCATCCCCACTAACTTTTATCTTGAGTGGTGGTCTACGATGTGTAATCTCTTGTACATCAAACTAAACATTATAGAAAAATATTTTAGTGACCAATTGTAATATATTCATAACAATGAATATCTATATACATACCTTTTCCTGTATGGCAATTTTTAGCCCACTTTCAAAGTCGAGTTGTGCCTCTTCAGCTTCGCCTGGTGTTGAAGTAATATGACACAGTTGGTTCATGCTGGTCTTGCATTGTTTAATTAGGTATGATCTTGGAAGTCCTCCCCCTGTCTGTGTCATTGTTAGTTCATGGTAAGATGCATCACCAATGCAAAATTTATCTGTGAGATAAAGTATTTCTTCCACTTTACCTTTCTCTTCATCGTCAAGATCATTGAATGATTTATTATTATTAGCTGTACCATATTATTGAATGTTGTAGATTTTCCCTTTCTCGTCCTCCAACACAACTGAATTGAGCTTCACACCAAATGTTTCCGCAAACCAGAGAGATCTGTCTATGTTATTCTTTTATTCGTTTAGCTTTCGTTGCTGTTTCCTGGACTAGACATTGCTGATTTGACCACCCTTGTTTTTTAAATCTTCCTGCTCCTCTAACTGTTCTACATATTTAATTAGGGCTGTATTTTCTTCCCTCAGAGTGTCAACATCAGCATTTACATTGTTGACTTCACTAGTTGATGCTTTGCTTTGTTCATTAGCATATAGAATTCGCTGAAAAAGTTCCTCTTTCTCATCCTTAAGGTTGCTTATTTCCTCCAGAAAATCATTAGCACGTTTACATCTCCATATCGCAATGCGATTTTTCTTGTCGATTTTGAATATTTTGCATATCCATAGCCATGTTTCCCTGCAAAACCATTCACCACTTTTCGTACCAACTTGTTCAATAGATTTTCAAGTCCTGTACAGTTTTGTATGATAAGCACAGCGTATTCCTGAGACAGTAAGAGATTGAGAAAGTCGATCCAACTAACCTGTTCCGCACTTGCTTACAAAATCAAACCAACTCTTGAGACACCGATTGGTTATGTGAATAGTAAACGCAATTTCATCCTCTTTAACACACTGCCTGTTTATGTATATTTGAGGCAGTGCCGGCGTTTTATTGATCACAATATCGTCCTTAAACGTTTCCAACTCGTACTGAACTAGTTTGGCGCTCATAAATCATGCATGCGTCAACATAAAAATGACTGAAATTTACGCGCTGTTTATACAGTTGTGCGAAGGAAACCGCTGTTCAGTGTTTTGTCGTATGATATATCCCAGAACGCTACACACCCTCATGTGGCCCGAGTTTCAACGATCATTTTGATACCAAACATGACAGCATTTCGCCGTAGTCTCGACAGGAAAAAGCAAGGAAATTTTCCCGATAACAGAACACGGATTTCGGTGGTTCTTACGCAGTGAGTTTTGCAGGGTATGCATGAAAAATACCACTTTTTAACGGCTTTGAAGCAAGATCTTATGTAAACACATGTTGTTCACCTTTGGTTAATTCGGTTGAGGTTCAAGTTTTACCTTCAAAACGATTTGGGCTTTTAGAAAGAAATGGAACACAATTTTTATTCAAAGCATTGGGATTTTGGCGATATTTCCTGTCCACAACAGCAGTTCAGCAGAGGAGCTGCAAGGCTTTTAGCGAGCAAGCAAAAGCAAGGTTAGTCTTCAACTTTCCAATCCGAATTTTATCAGTAATTGTCCTGAGGAACCCGTATATTCATGAACAATTTGGGCTTTTTCAAAAAATAAATAATATATAATTTTTTCCCACTGATATTTATTGCTTCCCTACAAATCATAACCATTTTCAGGTTTGAATCTGTGTTTACGATAGGGCAATGCCGCTGGTGGGTGCAGGCTCATGACCGGAAATTCTGGCCATCGGGCCAAACATGACAAACGACATCAAATATTTCATCGCCTCTTGTAACATCTGTAGAGAGCTGGAAACTGCCAACCAAAAAGAGACCCTGATGTAACAAGACCTGCCAGATCGAGCCTGGCCAAAGTCGCTACAGATCTGTTCTCACTGCATGGTAAAGAATATCTTATCACTGTAGACTACTTTTCGAACTTCTTCGAAATTGACAGAATGCACGAAACCTCATCTAAAAGGATCATCACAAAGCTAAAGAACCACTTCGCAAGATACGAGTTATCTGAAGTAGTGGTCAGCGATAATGGACCACAGTACAGTTCAAAAGAATTCGCGGCCACATTAATTGCACAGCAATGGGAATTTGAACACAGAACAATCAGCACAGGAAACAGCCAAGCCAATGGGAAAGTTGAAGAAGCAGTGAAGATGGCAAAACGCCTCATCAAGAAGGCCAAAATATCAGGAGGAGACCCATACATGTCCATTCTAAATTATCGAAAAACGCCATCAGAGAGCCTCGAAACTAGCACACCACAAAGATCCTTTGGCAGACGCACACGAACTCTCTTAACCTCGACGGCCAAGCTACCAAAAGAGAAATGGAAAAACGACAGGCGAAACAACAGTACTACTACAATAAGTCAGCAAGAGACTTATGCCCTTTAGAAGAGGGCGATGTGACACGCATGAAATCCCTGGTTAAAGGACAGGAAACGTGGAAGAAGGGAATGATCACCTCGTCAAACGAGTTGTAGTATATGGACTGGTTTTTGGTGACCTTCCCGTTAGGTTATTGTTGCCTTTAGCTTCCTTGTAGGCTTGCTTCAAATTGCGGATTTTGTCCTTGCACTGTTTTATAGTCGATGGGAGATCTTACGAGGTTGAAACTGAGAATTGGACAACCACCAAAGTACGAGTAAACAGAAGCCTGAATCTGAAACCTCGACATCATCCGATGCCATGAATCAAATTGAATCCAACTTAAGGAAACGACTATAGAGAGCTACAACAACCCACTGCGATATCACCCTCAAAAAACCTTTCTGAAGCCATTTGTAAATCACCTACTCCTGAACACCGTAAAAACATTGGAGCAGAACAAGTTGTGCCGCCTAGTATACGGATCACAACGCGCTCGGGTAGGCAGGTGCGACCTCCAAAAATATTTATAGACGGTGAGTAAAACCTTTTGAAGAACTGAACTCATCACGCTTCTCGTTCGGCGGGAGGATTCACGATAATGATCAAACTAGCAACTCTCACTAGACTTGTTATGTTAAGGTTCCCACGGTCATGTGACCTGTGTGTTTTAGGTTATTAAAAACGAGTAGATTCATGCTTGATAACTATATCCTATTTTGAAAGTGATGAATGTATTCTTATAACTCTAACGTTGTTCCCTTTGTTCCCTTTCTGGCAACTTTCTCAGCAACGCAACCCTCCTGAATAGTCTTAATTAATATAACGGATTCACAAATACGGTTTTTTTCAATGTGAATAAAATTAAAAAATAAATTTGTTTGAACTGAAGCCACTAGAACGCATATACATACGGTGATAAATCGATCTCGAAAATCGGCTTGCGATTCACCTCGTAAAACGGCCATAAATTAATATACGTCAAAAACGTACAAGAATAATACAATGCAACAAAGACTAATGTTTCCTTGGTGAGATTGTTTTACATGATAATGTTAAGTATTAATTTATTAATTACAAACGAGATGCTAATTACTTCATGGTCAACCAATCGGGAGAATGAAAGTAATATAAATATATTTGTATGTCATCCCACTTCATTTATATATAGACCTTTAGCCATTTTCTTGTAACCATATTGTCTGAAGATGACTGAAATAAAGTCGAAATATTAAACAATTATTGGATAAGGCTGAGCATGAAATCAAGAGTCATCGAGACCGAGGTCAATGTTATCTGCCGAAGACTGAGGTGGATAACTTTGACCGAGGTCAGAATAACTCTTGTATCATGCGTATAAGCCGAATCTAATAATTGTTTTATTATATATTCGAAATACAATTATGGCAGAAGAAAGATCAGTATTCGAGTTAAGGCAACCATCTCATTTTCTTGCCAATTCTGCGGTGTATTGTGCATGGATTCTTCAGTTGCTTGTGCTGGAGACACTTCTTGAAGAGGTGTTGACACCCTTTGGTGGCATTTTTAGTAACTCTACTGTTTTTGTCTGCTCAGAATTTCGAAATATCTTCTTTATCTAGAGAAGCAAATCTACCAAAAGCCACGATTTGTAATTTTCGCGGTTTTGGGGTATAGTGATGGATCGCTCTGTGTAATAATTAATTCATCGTATTCAGTAAAAAATGACATCACAGATATTGAAAATTAACATTGCATAACAAATTGACATCGAACCATCCATTGTTCAATGCTAAGACATTTCATAAAAGATTAAGGCCATTTCGCTGTGACCATTTTGGAGAGATCTCCTGCGCAAAATAGTTCCTGTCAAGCCGTATAGCTTGTGATCGAAAATCACGAGAAAACCTTCGACAAATGATTCAGTATAGCATCGTGAACGATCAGAGTTTGGATGCTGTAAAAAATGAAGCGAAATGATTTCGCATGCAGCGGCCATCTTGGAGAGACCACCTGCGCTCTGTAGTTGCTGTCAAGTATAGCCGTAGTTTGTGATCCAAAATTACGAGAAAATCTTCGACAACTGATTCTGATTAGTTTAGCATCGTGAATGATCAGAGATTATATGCTGTGAAAAAATGAAGCGAAATCATCTCGCGGCGGCCATCTTGGAGAGACGCCGTAATTCGTGTGCTAAAGTATACGAAAACCTTCGACCGATTGACTCACTTTGGCGTCTTAAAAGTCATAGAGTATAATATTCTCTGTCCACCTTTAGTAAAACTATATAGCGGTGCTCTCTCTAAATATGGCGCTCGGTAATGAAATATGTGTGGAAGACTTAATTATAATTTATTCTGTTTTTTATCTACAGTGTGTAGAAAAAAACTGAACGGGCATAAAATTAATTAGTATTGGCTCACTCAAAATGCATTTTTAATAGTCTAAATATATAATTCTGATACCCAACTAACCTTCCTTAGCAACTGGTAAATATACTTAGAAACAAATGGAAATGAAAAAAAAAAAACTTTTTACTTATTGGATGGAGTATACCAACCAATCAAAATAGAAAATAGAGTAAAAAGATTACTACTATTAAAAAGGTTGCTACTATCCAGCTTCAACTTCAGAACAACAGATGTTCTATTCAGTCTCTTATGCAGATCAGTATATAAGAGGCTTAAAGCATGGTTCACACCTGAGCTTAAACATAAGCATAACGGCAAAACAGATAGTCAGGTGGCTTAACGAAACCATCGTTAGTTGCCGGATAAAAGCATTAAACTTTTCTCAGACCTTCAACTGGTCATCAACATTGAATTTTTGATAGGAGCCAAAAATTTAATTGCTTTGAAATTATTCCAGGGTTTTTTTTGTTTTTTGTCTATATGTTTCCTTAAAAAGATAAAAATGTTAAATTTTAGAATCTCCCTTGCAGGAATTTGGATCATACCAATAAAAACTACACGAAAAAATGAGCTATTACACTATACTGTAAGTTGCATAGTAATGAAGTTATAGTCTAAGGAAGTTTGATAAAATCCACAATGCGCATGCGCAGTCACAGTATCTCACAATTTAAAAGTTTGATTTCTCTTGATGGATTTGCCGTACAGAAGGTGGAAATGTTCTTTCTGTTGGTGTGATTCGTTTTGTGGAGCCGAGATGCTAAATGTTGACATTTTTTTCTTTATAAGAAAATATATACATACATGTAGACAAAAAGCAAAAACTCCACCCTGAAATAGCTTTAAAACAATTAAATTTGGGGATTCTATAAAAATTCAAAGTTAATAACAAGTTGAAGATCTGAGAAAAGTTTGGTCAATTTTTTCCGGCCAGTAACGACTGCAACAAAATTTGAGGTTAAGCTCCGACTAAAGGCAAAAACAAAGGAATGAAGTCAAGTCTGCGACATAAGATCATAAACATAAAATCATAATCCAAGCATAAAAACGAAACAAACAAAAATTCTCGTTTTGCTTTGTCTTCGCAACTGAGAAAAGTCATGCTTTGTTTCGTATTGATCTTGTGCTATGATTATACCTGTATGTCGCTCGTGTGAACTATAGGCTTAAGGTTTCGAGCGAAGGCCCTTTGTCAGTGTGTGAAAAGAAACTTTACGTTTGACGATCTCAAGTGTTTACTAGCGTGGCTCATAAGAGTTATTTTTTAATTCTGTTGTGGCTTTTCAAATTTCGGCTTTTTTCGTCACTCGTTTTCCCCGCGGCAATGTTTAAAGATAGCCATCTCCGAAACGAATGAACCAAATCAAAAACTGTAAAATAACTTATCAACTATTTTCATGTCCTCTATACTGAAATCTAAACTGCAGAGGATTTATATCTACTTTAAAGCGAAATAACAAATTTTCTGAAACTTTGAGCTTCTTTTCATCAAATGGCGACAAAACATTAATGGCGTCCATAGAAAGCGGCAATATTCTTTTGAACTAATAGCCAACAATTTTCAGTTCAATACTAGGTGAACGTTGTTATTTGGTAATGTGCTTATTATATTATATATAGATTATCTTAAAATTAAAAAAAATCGGAAATGAATAATTTCGTCGCACTTTAATTCGCTCGAAGCATAGTGTATTTCGCGGCAGTACAAATGGTTGTATTTCAATATGCTTTATACGTACGACAAAAAGTACAACGCTTTGAGCAGGTAGAAGTTGAACTGCACTCAAAGATTGATAGATGGCCGGAAGTAAACAACACGTGCCTTTTATCATAAATCGAAATAGCACTATCAATTTCAACTCCTCAGCAACAAAATAGCAATGTCGTAACGATAGTCAATCGACTCAGTTGCGACTCAGCGAGCGAAAACAACTTATGTTTTCGATTCAGATGGGAAAATTTAGAACCGTACAAAATGCAGCCCGGACGAAGGAAATGGAATCGTCATCTACATTAACTTCCTTGATCCAATATTATATCGTCAAAATAGACTTCCTTAATCGGGGTGACGTCATTGAACATTTACATTTTTATTAGTTGCACTCTGTTAGTCTGTTTTGCGTATCGTGCTTCTTATTATTTTCTTATTTTTACTTTACTTCTTTCTGAACTCTGACTCTATAAAGTTTCGAATAGTTCTTGTTAAATGCGTTACGTTTTCGAAAGCAATATTTAAGAATTTGTCGCTAGTCGCTGCGACTAAATAGTTGCTTTTATATATCAATAGTTCTCTTTTGCATGTTAAGTAAAGAAATGTTCGACTTGAGCTTAACTGATTTTATCATTCAACTTCTTGTTGTTATGGGTGTTTTAAGATATACTTTGCTTGTCGTTGATATTCATTCCAATTTGGAAGTTTCGAAGTCATTATTAAGTCTGCATAATATTATAGGCTGATCGCTAGAAAGCATACTTTAAAATAATGTTTACGCGGAACAAAAAAACAACTAGTTGTTCAACTAGTTGTTTCAACTGAAAACTAGTTGTTCCAGCGTCAGTACGAGGGTTAGCACCAGGGCTCAATTCGACCACACAATCCGTCATATACTTTTTTCATGCATGTCCACCAACATCATTTATTGCATTTCTTGTAAAAAATGCTCTAAAATCTACATCGGTGAAACTGGGCGACGCTTTTGCTGAAACATCTTCGTTCCGTGAGGAACAAATCAATGATGTCCCGCCATTTCAACGAACAGCAATAACCATTTGGTTTCAGACATAAAGTCTGTGACATCCTTCCCATCTCAGGTGGTAACGATAACCGCAAAATGCAAGAGAAGCGTCTCATTTTTAAACTTGGCAGCACACATCCTCTTGGTTTACGTTTTTCTTTCATTTAATTTCCTACAAGTCATGTTTTGGTAATTTTAGTTTGCTTGGAAGTTTTTTATTATTTATTGAAAATGAATAATAGTATCACAAGCACAGCTTTCACGTTTTGATTCTTTATTATGCGCTCACCACAAGTAGCAAAAATACCGTCTGACTTTCCAAGTCTCTTTCGTTGTCTCGCACTCACATCACCGCTCTCTCTCGTTTTCTCTCTCTCTTGCTTATCTAATTTCCTGACATTTTTACACACTTATGTATCACTCAACACTCTAACTAAGTAACATTATACCAACTAAGATTATAATAAGATTATAGCTAAAACAGCCACAATTTCCGACACACTCCCCTGTTTGTCTACAAAGTATGCAAACACATCGTATATTGTCATCAACGTATATAGATCCCGATAAAAATATTATAGAAATGTATTTAAAGAATGTTCAATTTAGTCTTGATTTTGGTCCTCTGCGATGTCGCGTACTCTGATCTTGGCAGCGACAGCAGCATCCCGCTTCGGTCTAAACACAGCTGCGCCTGGGTTTAGCTCTGCTATTTCTGGCCTGTTGGTCTCTCGGTCACACGAAAGTTCTAACGGGTAAAGGTGTTGGACTGCTCTCTCGAGATGAGATTTTCCCGCACGTAATATTGCCCCTCGAACCAATCCATCCTTGCCGGTGATCAGCTCTTCCACTATCCCGAGACTCCACTTACCACGATTTTTCTCCTCTCCCTTTATAATAACTACGTCTCCAATTCGCGGTGGGTCGGGTTTGTTTCCGGTTATGCTTGCGTGTCTTTCTCGAAGTGCTCGAACATACTCCCTCGTCCAGCGATGCCACATTGCATCTTTACACCTCTGCAGATACTTGGCACGCTTGCGCAAGTCCACGTCTTCGTGCTGGTGGTTCTGTGGCTCAAGAAGGTGGCTAGGTCGAATGAAGAGCAGGGAATTCGGGGTTATTATCGGGTGTTGCACGTCGTCTTCTACGTATCCAAGTGGTCGGTCGTTCAACGTGACCTCCACGCTTACCAGAACTCGCCGTAACTCCTTCCAAGTCAAATAACCGTTGCCAATGACTTTATAGAGAGCAGCTTTCATCAGACCAACCATTCTTTCGAACTGGCCACCCCACCATGGAGCACGACTCAGGTTGAACTGCCATTTTATCTTCTGTTTTGCCAAATAATTCTGTAGGTGTTCGTCTCTCATCACTGACTTCACCCACTTTGCTGCACCAATGAACGTGCTACCGTTATCTGAATAGATGCGTTCAGGGCGACCACGACGAGCGATGAACTGCTCCAAACTATCCAGGCAATCTGTCATCTCCAGGCTCGGTAGTAAGTCAAGGTAGATCCCTCGCGTAAAGCTGCAGGCGTAAAGTAGGACGTATGCTTTCCCTTCTTTAGCATTGGTGGCCCGATAACGTATCGGCCCGGCGTAGTCGATACCAATTATTTGAAACGCCGTTGTTCCTTCCGTACGTGTCGTTGGTAAGATTCCAGGTGGAGGCGATTTGTAGGCGATGGCTTGGAATCTCTTGCACCCGGTACATCGTTTAATAACGCGCTTTACCAGCCTCCTGAGACGAGGTATCCAGTGTAGCTCCCTCACTTTAGCCATGGTAAGCCCCACTCCCCATGTAGAGTGGCTTTGTGCAGGTGTTGCACGAATTTCTCAGAGAATGTTGAAGTGTCCGGGAGGTAGATTGGGTGAAGTCCTTGAATTCTACCTCGACACTCCAGAACTCCATCTTCGTTTTCTTGGAGGTTCAATTTCTCGCAGTCTTCTTTAATGGTTTCAGAACCACGTCGTTGAACACGCAGAACCCAGAATCGTTCTCGTGCTTCTATCTCTTCGCTTGTAAGTGGCCCGGTGATTCTTTGTACTCTCGGCCTCCGAGCATTTTCCGCGAACCGTGTAATCCACGCACACACTCGCATGGTTCGCCAGTAGTTGGCCTTGGTTAAGAGGGCATCAAATTCGTCATCTGCAGCGATGGCCATGGCGAACAACAGTTTAGTCGCTTTTACTTCTGCTTTGGACTCTGTAGTTGGAGTTGTCACAATGTTCGGTGGCCATTTCTCTTGATTGCTTAACCACTCTGGGCCATTCCACCACATCCGATTTTCTTCGTTTGTTTTCCCTCCTCTGCTGCCTAAATCTGCGGGGTTTTCGTGCGTTGGTACATGTCTCCACAGGACTTCGCCATGCTCTCGAATTTTCCGGACCCGATTCCCCACGAATTGTTTGTACTCGCCATTTCCTCGCACCCAGTGCAAGGCCACAGTGCTGTCCAGCCAGCAATGAAGTGTTGTGACAGGAAAACCTTCTAGTGCATCGCGCACATTGGTGAGCAAGTTGATGGCCATGTGCCCAGAGACCAACTCTAGGCGAGGAATGGTGAGTCCTTGTTTTGCTAGCCTCGACTTTGCTGCGACAAGTCCCTGGTTGATTCCTGATGACTGATTTACCACGGCATAGACGGCTGCGGCAACGCCTTTGCCACTGGCGTCTCCAAATGCGTGGAGAGCGATGTCTTCGATGGGCTCTTGGAAACGCGCTAGTGTCCGAGAGACGTTCACTTGTTCAGGAAGGCTGCTTTCCCATTTATTCCAGGATTTCACCAGAGTGCTGGGTAATGGTGCGTCCCAGGCACACTTCTCGTCACAAGCTTCGCGATACAGAATCTTGCCTTGGAGGGTGGTTGGCGATACCAGACCAAGCGGGTCATAAATCTTTGCAACTTTCCCGAGAATACCTCTTTTTGTCGTTTGAGAAATTCCGCTTGGGTATACGACTCCAATTTCATCAGTTCGTTTGTTCCACTTTAACCCAAGGATTCCGCATTCTCCACTCTTGGCGCCCAACTGTTGTTTGGCGTAGCTGAGGCTGTCTTCAGGCTTCTGCGTTTCATCAAGTTCCAACTCTTCTTCGTTGGAGTTCCACTTGTGCAGCTTGAAACTGGCTTGGCGGAATATTTCGGTGATGGTTTCTTTCTTTTCGCGAACCTTTTCCACAGTTTCTCCTCCACTCACCAAATCATCGACGTACAGGCTACGCTCGACTTCCTTTACGAACTCGGGATATTCGGCTCTGCAGGAATTTAGATGGTGTTGGATTACACCACCAAGCAGGAACGGCGAAGGTGCTAAGCCAAACAGTGCACGAGTAAATCTCAGTGTGCGCACTCGTTGAGTATCTTTGTCATGTAGCCAGTGGAACCGCAGTGCATCACGATCCTCGGCCCGGATTCGCACTTGGAGGAATGCCTTACGGATATCGCCCACAAGTGCTGTGGGGTAAAATCTCATACGTACAAGCACTTTCCACAGTTTATTTTGCAACGGTGGACCGGTGTCGAGACAATCGTTAAGTGAGGGCGAAGCTTCGTTGGCTCTGGATGAGGCGTCGTAGACGATTCGTATCTTTGTCGTCTGTGCGTTCTCTCTCACAACGGATTTGTGTGGGATGTAAAATTCTCTTCCTATTGCTGGCATTTCTGCATCCTCGACCACGCCTTCCTGCAGCTGTTCTTGGATGATTGCATCATAGTCATCCAAACTCCCCGTTCTCTTTAGGCGTTGTACCAGGCTCCCCAATCGTTGTAAGCTTCCAGCTTTGTTGTTTGGCAAGGGAGGATGGTTTCCCTTCCAAGGTAGCGCGGCCTCGTACCACCCCTCTGGACTACGCTGTAGCTGTTCCCGAAACTCGGCATGTACCACGGTCTGATCACCGGTGGGAGTGTCTTCTAGCCCGAGAACGTCCAATCTGCACAGCATTTCGTAATCGGTCGTAGCGGTCTGCGCGAGAAACATGTTATCCACGTCTGCTTCTGTCCCAGAAGACATCAAAGACCAGCCAAATTTCGTGTGTTCCGCCACAGGTTCGCCAATACTTCCGGTTCGCTGGGATTCGCTTGTCTTTATCTTTGCATATTCACTTGTGCCGAGAATAATGTGGACCGGAAGAATGGGTTTTGTGTCAGTGTCTTCCATTCGCACTCCGTTCAAGTGTGGATACTTAAGAATCATCTCTGCATACTTTGGATTCTCGATTGACAAAAGTTCTGATCGATCTACTCGCGTTGCTTGCACAGAGATAACACAGTTCTGTTTCGTGTCACTGACTTTCAAATCGTAAATCTCGATACGCTTCGTTATAACCCCCACGATGGTTTGGATACGTCGCGTGACTGCGCGTTTTGGCGCGAGTTTGAGTTTATCCAAGATATACCCCGAGGCATATGACGCAGTTGCCCCTGTATCTAATAACGCGCGACACTTTACACCATTGACCTTCACGACTACGATGGGATGGCATACCGTATCGCTTTGTTGAGTGGCAGTCATAGCTGATCCTCCGTTTTCTGGTTTCTTTGTTTCTCCATCGGGCTTGTCGCAGATTGACGAGTGATGTCGTTGTTTGCAGTGAAGACAGTTCGTGCGACTACGACACTCGGACGCTCGATGCTTGCTTCCGGTACAATTGAAACAAAGACCTTTCATCTGTAACTTTCGTTTACGCTCGACGGGAGACGAAACCTGAGTGCACTCGAACGACTTGTGGGTTTCGTTATCGCAGTAAACGCATCCTTTCTGTTGTAAGCCATGTTGTTGCGCATGAAAACTCCTGTCGCGAGGAGTTTTCTGGTCACCGATAGGTTTCTTTGTAGCTTCGGATGTCGAGTGAATTTCCTTCCAATTACGAAGGACTTGTAACAACTGAGTAAAATCCCATCTTTGCCAGTCCTTTTGTCCACTCACCAACTCGGTTTTGATGCCTGGCAGTTTGTCTAAGATCCCGCGCACCATAAACAAACAACCCGATAGCTTGCCCAAAGTTTCTAAGGATTGAACGTTGTACATAAGCGTGTGGTAGAATTGATGAACTTTAGCCGGTTGCGCTCCGGTGATGACAGGCAAGTTCCTGATGTTCTCCACATAGGCATGCACGATTTCGTTGACATTACCATAGTTCGATTCCAAAATGCTTTTGGCTCGTTCGTATCCTTCGGAAGAAAATGGCAAACCATCTATCCCTTCGCGAACTTTTGGCTCCAAAAACTCCTTCAAAAAAGCGAACTTCGTAACTTGGGGTATGTTCTGTGAGTCGACCTCTGCTTGGAAAGTGTTCCAGAACGAAAGCCATTTCTCGAATGATCCGTCGTACTTTGTTATGACCAGCTTGGGTAATCGGACCATACCTTGCTTCTCTGCTGACTTCTCTGATTTCGTTGTTAATAGTTGCATCTCCGCTTTCTTTTGCTCGAATTTAAGTTCCTCGTCGCGTTTGCGCGCAACTAGCATCTCGTCCTTATCTAGTTTCACTTTCTCCGCTCTCATTTCGGCTTCTTCAAGGCAGCGTGATAAAAGAGCTACGTTGTTGTCCGCTTCCTCGACGCTTTCCTCGACCTTCTGTCCCCATTTCTCAACGTCGTCGACGCTTTCTCCATTTCCGAGCTTCGTCTTTTCGAGCTGAAGTTTTAGGTCATCTACCTCACTGATGATTCGCGCGAGCGATTCCTTGTGTCGCGTTATCTTTTCCATGTTCCCTTTCTTTATGATAGCCGCTGTTTTGCTGCTAGTAAGCGCCATATGTTGAAGCTCTGTTTTTAGCTTTCCATTGTTATCTTCCATGTTTAAAATTGCTTAGATCCACGTTCGGAGGTGCCACGTATTGAAAATGAATAATAGTATCACAAGCACAGCTTTCACGTTTTGATTCTTTATTATGCGCTCACCACAAGTAGCAAAAATACCGTCTGACTTTCCAAGTCTCTTTCGTTGTCTCGCACTCACATCACCGCTCTCTCTCGTTTTCTCTCTCTCTTGCTTATCTAATTTCCTGACATTTTTACACACTTATGTATCACTCAACACTCTAACTAAGTAACATTATACCAACTAAGATTATAATAAGATTATAGCTAAAACAGCCACAATTTCCGACATATTAACTCATGCACCGCTTTATTATATCGCTTAATCCCCTTGAATATTGGACCTGTCATTCCTCCCTCCCCTCAGTCTGTTTGCTGATCGACTGTAAAAATAGCAAATGACTTAAGTTTTCGCATTTCATTAATTATTAGTTTGTTTATCTCCCGTGCATTTGATTGGCTACTTTCTACTTGTGACACCCTTTTGGCATATATATAAGCCCTATTTATTTTATTTCATCTCGTCTTATTGATAAAGGGCTCCGCTCGAAACGTCAGTATTTCGTCACTAAAACTCTTGGCAGTTTACCACCTTTTCACTTTATAGGCGCGATTGAGGTACAATTGCTTATTAGTATCAACCAACTAGTGGCCCTATTACAAATACGGCATTCTGATTGGCTGAGCTACTCACTGTCTATTGGTGATAGACCACTAGTAGCGTTATCTAACTGATCACAAACCTTCTTATACTGGAATATCCCTATCCTGACGAATCATATTCAGCGCTACATGTAAGCAAAACCTGGAAATCTATAGTCCAAACATGGCGTCCGCTAAAATTTATATACAAGTGATAAAATCATAAAAACATTGGCCCAAAAGTAACGGAAAATTGTTCAGTTTGACATTTTCGAATAAGAAAATGAATTCGCTTATGCCTATGGAGTGCATGTACATGTATCTACACAAAATTTGAAGCAAAGTAATTACAATCTCGTTTTTTGTGAGCGATTGTTTATCATGTGCCATGGAGCAACTCTACATTTTCAATGGGGAGACTTCTACAAACAAAAAGGTAAAACTATCTGAAAATTTGGAACAATATTTGATAACACTTTTTTTGTTAAAGAAAGGTTGTTTATGGTTGATACTAAAACAATTAGACAACTCGATCTCGTTAGTCAACTCGGGCTTCGCCCTCGTTGACTATATCTGTTCATAAGCAACTCGGGCTCGTTGACTAATTGTTAAATATTAGGGTGACGGTTACTTTAGTATAATGGTTTGATTTTGGGTCAGGGTTATTTTTCAAACCTTATACTAATTCTCAACCTAATATTAACCCTCATACTAACCTTCCTATCAACCCTCGAACAAGTAGTTTCCAGTCTTTCCGCGGAAACGCGGAAACCTTATTTTAAAGTATACGTTCTAGTGATCACCAATATTATGGACTCCAAAGGTCGCGGGTTCAATTCGCAGTCGGAAGACGCTATTGTTGTATTTTCACAATTATAGTTTAAGGATTAGAGTTTAAGAATATACATTCTGACACTGGCAAATGTTTGTTTAAAACGTTAGCCACATTTTCGAATTCAAACAGTGCTTCCAACTTCCTTGTGCCCAAGAAAAAAAAAATTAAAGTCGCGACTATCTGTGTTATGATTGGCTGAGTTCGAAGAAGTGCAATAATAATATGAATTCCGCTTTTTATATCATATTACAGCACTCAAGATTTTGGCTGATTGGATCAGCGAAGGAAGACAGTGTTCCCTACAAGCAAAGGAATACATGTAGTACACACCACGGTGGAAGTTGTTATACCGGAGTGAAAAAGTAAACTATTTTAATTCTTCTGTGCCATGAAGCTACAGCATTGTGCATCAGTTTTTTTCATAATCTGCATTCTTGGTTTAGGACAATATGTCAACATTGTCGCTGGTGAGTTCGTGAATTAGTTTGTCTGTCTTCATATTTCATTTTGTTTTAATAACCAAAAGTGGACTTCCTTATATAATTAAATGTCGTTATAAGTCTCCAAAGCTCCTGAGTTATGTGGTTTGGTTTGAAGTGGGAATGGTTAACTGTACGGTTAATTCAGACTAAACGTTGTTATACTTATATGTTAAACGTTGTTATATACAGCAGTCGGTGTATAACTGATTTAATAAACAGCTTGTTTATAACTTGCTGACTATAACCGTTCGAAATAACAGATGAAAATATCTTGTTTTGTTCCCGTCTGATTATCTTTGATCGCTATGATCAAACAAGCACTATAGCCATGCATGCTATACGTAGATAAGTTTGTTTCTCCGGTTTATCCGATTTTTCGTTTTTCACAAAATATTTTTGAAACCTGAACCTCATATTCCTTTAGACGACTTGTAAGGGCATTAAAATTAATATTAAATGTGTTGGAAAAATCTCCTTCGGACATAATGGTTCTTTCGCTTTAATTAATATCCTTATCGATCGAAATATGTCTGCTCTCTCCAGACTTTGTTATACTATGGCTTTATTGAGATTTTATTTTGAGCAATAAGTAACGAAATAGCTTAATTTAGACTGTTGTAGGTATTTTTAATTTTCTGTGACAGACAGTGGAGGGCATGTGTTTGCTTGACAGAATGCAGTGGAGGGCAATGTTTGCTTGACAGACAGTGGAGGGCATGTGTTTGCTATAATTAGCACACGTCATAACACCACAGCGGAAGATTTTAATTTCAGTTCCTGGTTCGAAACAATGTAGATAAACAGTGCATATTACTCAGCATGTTACCAACTCCTGAAGATGTCACTGTGTTTTCTCTCTGCCACAACAACCGCAGACGTTCCAAAGGCGACAATTATATATGTTCCTCGACTTTGTTTATTTGTTATTTATAAAGTAATTACATGAAAACGCTCATGAATTGAGCGCATCATTGAGCAAGGCCGACATAGTGACCGGGGTGTTGCAGACACCGAAGGAGTTTTTGAAATAAGAATTGAAATACGTTCCGAAATCATCCCTCGTGCGGCTTTTCTACCCCCGGCTAATGTTTCGTTTCCCCAGCCACGGTCCGTAGGGCCCGCCACAGCGGGGAATGCGAGTTAGCTCGAGCTCGAGTAATTATATGATAAATTGACTAATCACGTGGTAAAAATCTAGCTCTCATGTTGACCCTTTATAGTTGAGGTACCTCCAAGTTAAATTTTTGTATCTGCGCACGCGCGCACCTATTTTTTAGTTACTGTTTAGTTCTATTATTAAAATTGCTTTAGTCCTTCTTTTGTTTTAGTCAGCTAATTGTTCCAGACTAAATTAAAATAGGGTTTTAGTTGTATTTATGCACTCATTTCGGAATGAACTACATCTCATTCCAGTATCATGTAAACAGATAAAGGGATTTCAAACATAGTTTAGCCTAGAACAATTAGCTAACTAAAACTGAACTAGAACTAGAGTACTTTTAATAATAAATACTAGAACTATAAACAGTAACTAAAAAAATTCAACGTGGAGGACTAGAACTAATTGCCAAGTCACCAAGACTAAAATTATTTTGACCCTGAATACTGAAACTAATTAATAGAAACTAAAAATAAAGCTGTTTGGGACTAAATCTAAAATAGTAAAACTGTGTAAAATAATAAAATTTATAATTCGTCCGACGAGACAAAAACATGAACACAACTTCAACTCGAAAGTCGAAACCGCAAAAGTCGAAACCTCTTCCCATGAGCTCGATTTGAAATTTGTCACGGTATTCCTATACACAATATGTTCGACTTCGTAGATGTACTCGTATTCCACCGTAAATCGTCGGCCTCACCCTCGTAATTTGTAAAGCGAGGAATGAAAGGATTGGGACTTAAGGGTTGGGACTTGTGACCAAAATGGAAATAAACAAAATTTACGGAATTAAAATAATACAGTTTTTGAAACGCATTATAACTAAAACAAAAAATAATTTGCTTGTTCAAACTAGAATTAAACTAAAACGGATTTCCTCATTTAAACTAGAACTACACTAAAACTAAGTCGAATTTGTGCGTTTAAACTAAACAAAACAAGAACTAAAATAATTTGGTCACGGTTCAAACTGGAACTAGACTAGCACTAAATTCAAAATCCTGCACTAAGGGCTGGTTTATACGTCGCACAATCGTCGCATTTAATTCATATGAATTTAATTCAATTAGCTTCGTCGATTAGTCGACGTTAATGCGACTTCGTTTTAGACGACGAATTTAATTCAGACGAATTTAATTCCTTTTCGAGACTTCGTTAATTATGATCAGCGGTTAACATTGTACAATAATAATGGCGCCCTTTTTAAAAGAAATGCTAATGTATAAAATCGCAAGAGAAAGAAAGAGAAGAAGGCAAATACGTCGTCGGATGATAACCCTTGTTGGTCTTCGGGAAAGGTTCCTTTTACGAGTGAGTTGCTTAATATGCTTGTTGTTGCAATCGCTTGAAGATGAAACTGTTGAACGTTCTCGTTGTTGTCGTCGCCTCCACAGAAATCCAGGCTGGTGGGAACTGGTCTCGGCAACAAATGATGACATAAGATTTAAGAAGACTTTCCGTGTGTCTCGGCGAACATTTTGCTACATCTTACATCGCATTCGACACGATATCGAAAAAGGTACAGTCGCAGAAGTCCCCATATCTCCGGACTGCCGACTCGCCATATGTTTGTACCGATTAGGTAGGGGTGACTACTTGTACACAATTGCAGAATTGTTTGGACATGGCGTGGCAACTGTACACGGTGTTGTTGAAGAAGTTTGTGAAGCAATAATTAAAAATCTTTGGAAATCATCAGTGCAAGTGCACTTCCCAACTAATAAACAAGAGTTTGTGGAAAAATTATTGATATTGAACAACTCTGGCAATTTCCATGTACCTGGGGAGCAGTAGATGGGTGCTACCTTTGCATTCGTTGCCCACCAGGTGCACAGGAGGCTCGTAAAGAATATCACAATTTTAAAATTTTTTACTCAATTGTCATTGTTTCGCTAGCCGCTTAACCCGTTCAAGGTAAAACCACCATTCCAGAAATATGTAAAGTTTCGTTTAATGAATAACAATACAATAGTTTCGAAATCTAAATGAGATAACGAACAAACACATATATAAGTCATAACGATTACCTAGAATAAAGAAAATGTCAAACCGACAAATATTTACCCGGTAGTCCCTTAGTCTTAAATCACGGCTGCGAAATTAACATAAAAGTACTGTAGATAGCACTATCTTCGATAAACCATGTCCATTTTGACTCGAATTCACCTCGTGGTTTTTCCTTAACTTGCCATCGTTCAAAAGATGCCGAGTCTTTCCGATTGCTGCTCGACAATATCGTACGAAACGAAACACTCCACCTCCAAAACAATAACTAGTAAAGTTTAATATAAATGTCGTAACTTTAACATCGTTACATGATTCTGTGACTTCCTTTTCATTTATCTTCTTGATCCACTGGTAGAATCACCACCAACCGATGAACGGCTCTTTCGACTGTCACGTAATATTGTCCGCCACATTTATCCACTGGTTCCCCAATCTTTAAATTCTTGTATTGTACTTCGACGTTCCTAACCTTGCCGTCATCTCCTGGTTTGACTTTTGAGACTCGCCCGAGTTTCCATTTTCCCCTAACTTGATTCGAGTCTTGTATCATCACGATGTCATCTACCATCAGGTTTCGCTGAGCCGTGTGCCACTTTTGCTGCACTATCAGACTGGGGAAATGATCACGCGTCCATTTCTTCCAGAACGCATCCACGATTTTCTGAACGAATTCGTGACGATGAGTCGGGTTATCTGTCTCTCGGAAAGGACCGCTTGGTATTCTGGATGTCGATCGACCTAACAGCAGGTCGTTGGGGCACAGGTAGGTTCCATCTTCCGGTGATGTTGGGCTTCTTCCAATCGGTCTTTCGTTGACCAAATTTGCAGCTTCAAAACATACCGTTTGAAGTTCCGAGAATGTAAGAACACTGTCACCAATTGCCGTTTTCAATGCTTTCTTGATGGACTTTATCAACGCTTCCGAACATCCATTTTGCCACGGTGCGTCCGCGGATGCGAAGTCCCATTGCATTCCTTGGGTCACTCCAAACTCCTTCAGTTCTTCCCAGTTCCATGCTCTCGTCACGATCTGAAGTTCTTCGTTGGCGGCAGTCAATTGCGTACCGTTGTCAGATCGAAGCTTTGCGGGATATCCTCTCAGTGATACAAATCGTCGTAAGACCATTAGGAACTTTTCTGCACTGTAGTCGGGTGACAGATCGACATGGACGGCTCGTGTTGCCAGACAGTTGAATATCACTCCAAAGGCTTTTCCGATCGTCCTTTTCTTTACTTCGTCCCTAATCTTAAAGGGCCCAAACAGGTCAATCGCTGTGCATGACCAGGGTGGTGAAGGTTTCAGACGTTCTTCTGGCAATTTCCCCATGACTTGACCTGTGAGCTCCTTATCTAATTTCTTGCACCCCACACAGTTGAACTTGATTGACTTCACCATCTTGTGTAGCCCCGTGATCCAATACCTCGACCGGACTTTACTTGCGGTTGCTGCCACTCCTTGGTGAGCTTGCTTATGGATGTGCTCGGCGTATAATCTTGAGAATCTGTGATTGTGCGGTAGGAGGACGACTTCGCGCTGGTTATAGCTCATCTGCAACCATTTCTCTGCTCGACCGCCAACTACAATGATCCCGTCCTCGCGTGTTCTTGGGCATAAGCGCTTGAATTTTCCTTCGCTCATCTGTTGTTTCACTGATTCTTGGGCTTTCTTGATCCAGAATGTTTCAGCCTTTTCTATGTCCGTCGGCGTCAATGTTTTAAAAGCATTCTTGAGTGTCGGTTTGGGATTCCTTTGAGCTATGGCAATAACCCTTGCTGTAACTCTGATCAACTTTGTGTATGAAGAATACCGGGTGCTGTCGATTTCCGTCGATGTAGTGTTGTTCACCGTCACCCTGGTTGCCATTACTGTTTTGACTCTCTCTGGTAGTTCTTCTTCATTGAATGTTTGCTTTGTAGGCCATTCAGAAACAGGTTTCTTCAGAAATTCTGGGCCATTCTGCCAAGGACTGTTGGGGCCGATCTCACTTGGTTTCTTTCCTCTCGTAATCCAATCTGCGATGTTGAGCTTTCCTTCTATCCAATACCAGTCAACAGGGTTTGTTCCTTCTTGGATTTCACCGATTCGTGTTGCTGCGAATGTGTTGAAGCCGTACGTTTCCTTTTGGATCATCGCACGAACAATTTGGGAGTCGACGATATGATAGCACTTCTCGAATTTATATCTACATTCCTTCTCGATGAATGCCTTTAACCGCTTGTTTAGAACAGCTGCACATAACTCTAATCGGTCAATCGACATCTTCTTCACCGGGGCAAGGCGATTCTTGGACGCCATCAGGCTGCTTTGGTGTCTTCCATCACTACTCTTCCATCTGGCGTAGGCGCACGTTCCGTAGGCGTCTTGTGAGCTATCACTAAAGATCACCAGAACGGGATTGCCGACAGCTTCGGCCGGCTTTAGGCATCTCTTGAATTCGATTTCTTCCATTTCGAAAATGTCGCTGAAAAACTCTATCCAGCTTCGTCTGCATTCTTCGGGGACTGGATCGTCCCAATCAAACTTCGTTTCACTTCCCCACAGTCTCCGCATCATGATTTTTGCTCGAACTGTGAATGGACCCGCTAATCCCAAAGGATCATAAATGCTGTTGACTTGTGAGAGGATCATTCGTTTCGTGAGGAGGTTTGGGATTTCTCTATGAATCTGTTCCCTGTTTATATCTGGTCCAGTTCTTTGCTTTTTCTTTTTCGGAGAAAAGTTGAGTTTGACTTCAAAGTGGAAACAGTCTTTACCAGGGTTCCATGCGATTCCGAGAACCTTTTCCTTGTCAATTGCTTCTTCAATATGGACGTCTGCTCTGCCGGTAGATTTGCCCGATATGAGCCAGCTCTTCATCTCGAACCCTCCGGTGTTAACCACAGCTTCTATCTCTTTGGTCATCTGATAGGCTTTCTCCTCTGTCTTGACGCTGTCTAAGATGTCGTCCATGTAGCTGTTGTTCTTCACAACCTCGGCTGCTTCAGGGAAATCCACCTTACTCATGTCAGCTGTCTTTCTCAAAGCGACTGTAGCAATGGTTCCTGCTGGCTTGTCTCCGAATGATACGGTTTGGACGATGAATGTGTCCGGGTCTCTGTTGGTATCCATGTCTCGCCACAGGAATCGGTGCGTATGTTGTTCGAACCGTTCCAATTTTCACCGAGTGATACATCTTCTTTATGTCCCCCATCATTGCAACTTCATTCTCTCTGAAGCGTACCAGAACTCCCAGAAGATTGTTGAGCAGGTCGGGTCCTTTTGCCCAGTATTCATTCAGAGTGTGTCCCATGTAATTGGCACTGCTGTTAAAGACAATTCTAACAGGTGTAGACTTGGAGTCAGGTTTTAGTACTTCATGATGAGATATGTAATGGACGGGTCCATCGTAGCTCTCTAAATCTTCGTAAGTTAGCTTCTTCGCGACACCTCGGTGTACCATATCTTCTATCTGCTTTTGGTATACAGTCGCGTGCTCGGGATTCTTGGCTAGTCTCTTTTCCGTTGATCTTAGCATCCCCATTGCTGCTCGTTTGTTGTCAGGCAATTCTTTTG
The DNA here is from genome assembly GCA_035772405.1 of Chrysogorgia sp. JL179-B06. NCBI lineage: Eukaryota > Metazoa > Cnidaria > Anthozoa > Scleralcyonacea > Chrysogorgiidae > Chrysogorgia > Chrysogorgia sp. JL179-B06. The sequence goes on along the minus strand of JAYKKM010000351.1, from coordinate 5,009,939 downwards.
GGTTCCTTATCCACGGGTATTCTGCTGTCCATTTCTTCTCTTCACTGTTGAATGTTAGTTTGCTCTCAATTAGTTTCAGTTCTCTTTCTTCTTTCAGGGTGTAGTCACTGCTCCCAATTGGACATTTCCCACATTTGCAGCCCCCGCAACGTGGTGAACAAGCTACTCCAAGACCTTCAATATTGTAGAAGTCTTCAACATTAACTGCAGCAACATGCAGGATTCGGGCATCTGTCAGCTTGTTCTTTGGCTGGGTCTCCTGGATACTAGGATGCTTTCCGCCAAGGCATTTTCCAAACTGGTTTCTCAGTAGTAGGAGGTGTCCTTTCCTTCTCTCCACTTGAGGGTGAAATCCGGCATACTCGTAACCAATCAAGAGGTCGACTGGTCCAGTTGGTCTTGTGATTTCTCCTACGCTAACTCCCTTGAATATATGAACCACCCCATCAACATTAACACTTTGAATGTCCGATGTGATTTTATCGATTCCATATGCTTCAATTAACACAGTTTTGCCATACTGGTTTATCAGGGGGACCTGGTACCTGTGTGACATAAGCTTCTCATCTATTCCCCCAACTTTAGTAATTGTGAGTTGGACTGAACTTCCACGAAGATTCTCCTCTTTAGCTTTACTGTACGTGACAAAACATAGAGATGCAGCATTGTCCCACAACACATTCATCCAACCTTTATCGGCTTTGACTCTCTGGATTTGTAGAAGACATGCACTGTTGTTAGATATTTTTCCACATGCTGAGGCGGCCCCCTGCTTCCTTTCGGTGTGGATTGTTTTGTGGTGGGTTCCTTTGCATCCCTTTTCACCACAGATTCTTTCCGATTGCATTCAGACAATCGATGACCCGCTCTTAGACATGACCAACATGCTGCTTTCTCTTTTAACATGCTAAATCTTTCCTCCGCTGACTTTGATAGGTAAAGATTGCAAGTGTCCGTCCAATGATCACTGTTCGGGTGAAATAAGCACTTGCTGCTTTGTGGATTATAACCCTTGTCGTTCTGCTCATTTTCATTTTCCCCAGGATTCTCGCTATCTCTTGTTTTCTCGGTACCAGTAAGGTGAACTGTTCCTCCCACAGATTGAGTCTTGTTAGATCGTAGATTGCTAGACTCGTACTCCATAGCCCTTTTGTTGTTGAGTAGAAACTTTAGGAGACTTGGAAACTTATCCTTCTTGTCGACTTCACTCGTATCAAAACTGACCAGCTTGGCCCACTCCTTTCGAATATCAGGTGGCAATGTTTTCTCAATAATGCTGACAGAGCTGGTTGTAGTGATTTCCTTCTCCAGGCCTAGCCTGAGCAGATCTTGATAGGCATCTTCGACAACATCGACAAATTCAATAAATCTTTTATAATCTCCTTCTTTTATCACCTCCTTCTTTTATCACCTTCACTCTCTTGATGCTGTCAATTACTACATCTGCAATCTTTGCTGGGTCGCCGTACTTCTCATCTAAGCGCTTTAACATCTCATCTATGTTATCATCTACACTTCTAACAACACTGAGTGGTTCTTTGGTGAGACATGACCTCAGTGCATATGGTGCAGACTCTTTAGGTATACTTTGCAACACTTGTGTCTCAAAGTCCTTCTTAAATCTGGGGTATTGTCTAATGTCTCCATCAAAGGTTGGCACTTTCAGTTTTTCCAATCTTACATTTAGTTGCTTACCTTGGCCACTCGATTCCTCTTTCGGTTTTTTCTCATTGTTCTTTGCCATAGCTACTGCTATCTTGGATGTTATGTTATTATATTCCCTTTGAATCTTTCTCGTCCAGTCAATCTCTACATCGGCTTTGTCTTTGTCTAGAAGTTCAAGGTACTTTACGTTAGCCTGCTTGCAATCTGCCACAGCTGCATCTAATCCATTTTGAGATTTTTGCAGAGCGGTATTAACACTTTCCATTTTAATGATTTCTTGCACATCTTCCATTAGTTGTTCAAGGACAATTTCACTTGTTTTTCTTTTCATCAATGCTTGCTCTATCATTCTTTGGAAGCTTTCTTGGTCTTTTTTAGCTGTTTCTTGTCGCCTCTCATCTTCCTCTGCCTTCTTATCAGCTGCTGCTTTACTTTGTGTATATTTAATTTCCTTTTCCATCGCGTTTCCAAAATTCCGTTGGAGTTCTTCAATCCAAGCATCAGCTTCTTCTTGGTCATCGTCCTTGATGAATGTAACATAGATGTCATGTTTGGATTCCGCACTACCCCACGCTTCATTTAACTCTTCGTATGTTCTGTTCGCAATCTCTAGTCCCTTGTCCTCATCCACTGCTTTTAGAAACTCTTTAAGCTTTCTTGTAAATTTACTTTTCGCACTTGTCCTCTGTATTTTGGTGCTTTCGATGTCGTCGGCCATTTTAGCCGAATTTTTATCAGTGGTTCCACTTTAAGAAATCTCTAATTGATCAAATACTTTGCCACTAGCCCTTGAAATTATTTGCTCGTATCTCTTCTCCTTTGCCTTCAGAGTCGGATTTCGAATGTTTCGCTAGCCGCTTAACCCGTTCAAGGTAAAACCACCATTCCAGAAATATGTAAAGTTTCGTTTAATGAATAACAATACAATAGTTTCGAAATCTAAATGAGATAACGAACAAACACATATATAAGTCATAACGATTACCTAGAATAAAGAAAATGTCAAACCGACAAATATTTACCCGGTAGTCCCTTAGTCTTAAATCACGGCTGCGAAATTAACATAAAAGTACTGTATAGATAGCACTATCTTCGATAAACCATGTCCATTTTGACTCGAATTCACCTCGTGGTTTTTCCTTAACTTGCCATCGTTCAAAAGATGCCGAGTCTTTCCGATTGCTGCTCGACAATATCGTACGAAACGAAACAGTCATGATGGCAATTGTCGATGCAAAAGATCGTTTTATGTGGACGAGTGTTGGTTTCCCAGGAAACTCCCACGATTCGGTTATTTTGCAATCGACAGAATTGTGGAAAGATGTAACTGAAAATAACATAATACCTTCAATCGGCAAGAAGGTTGAGGGAAGTGTTGTTTATCCAATGATACTGGGTGATTCTGCCTTCCCATTCAGAACGTGGCTCATGAAACGTTATAGTAATGCCATTCTTAGCCCTAAAGAAAGTAATTTTAATTACCGTCTCAGCAGGGCTAGGATGGTTACTGAGAGAGCATTTGGCCAACTGAAGAGCAGGTGGAGAATGTTATACCGAAAGTCCGAATGTGAACCAGAAGCAGTGTATTGCATTGGCATGTGTCGTTCTCCATAATACCTGTATTGATGTACATGATAACCTCCCCTTACAACTAGATTTAATTGGTAATCATCCAGCTCATCAGAGAAACAGGGAGAAAATACGGAAACTGTTAAAAATGAGAGACTGTGTCAAGAGGAATGATTCATCGCGTGCTGCTGAAGAGATCAGGTCTGCTATTGCAGAAAAACTGTGGAAGGAAAAAGAGGGATATGGTGTCATGTGAAACAGAAAAATTTAGTAGATTTTTCTCTAACCACATTATCTACCTATATACAGTAATAGTTCACTTTTAGTCCAAGTGTCCAATCTAGAATAACAAAATTTGGTTAAGATTTACAATGTTCTTATCCTTTAGTTTATTATTTAAACTTTTATTATTGAACAGCAACTTTATTACAAATATGTTAAAAGTATAACTGTACAATTCTTTGCAAAAGGAAATTGCAAAATGAAGATTTTTGCAAAATGAAGGTTTGAAAGTATTTACTAATTAGCCTGGCCAATATTAGATCCTAGGTTTTTGACAGGTTTTTATACCTCCTAATAAGGGCCCCACATTTACACTGGTCAGAATGTGGAATATCGTCTGGTTATTTGTGGTAAGATAAAGCTAAAAGTTGTAAGGTAGAAAATAGAAATGAGCCTAGCCTGACAGTATAAGCTGGTTACATTTTACTTAGCCTGACCAAGGTCCAGGTCAGTTCTTAACCTACAGTGTGAATGTAGCTCTGCAAGACAGTGATGGATCCAGCTTGATCTGGTGGGGGGTGCAACCGAGGCATGGTGGAGCGCCGCTGAGGGAGCTAGATGGTGGCATGGCTGGGGGATAGAGAGGTCAAGCCCGCCAGAAAAAATATTTATACCTATTAATACCTATGAATCATATGATAGCTAATATATGAATCATATATAATTGACAATCGCCTTGCCAAATCTAAACAAATTGGATTTGACAAGGCAATTGGCACCCCCTTGGCCAAATCCATCACTGACTCAAGACAACCATGTTATCTCAGTAATGTTGTGTTACACATCTGTTGATGTAAAAAATCATGGTAATAGTGATAACTACCTGAATATTGAGCCCAATTTAGCCATTGCATTTATAAGTTACTGTATAACAAATTTACTACTGAGCTGGGGTAATTAAGTTTATCAGACATGCTGACCTACATGTACACACATTATGGTTTTGTTATTGGCATAAATGCACTGTTGAATTGAACTTAAATCAACTATAGTTTCCTAATGTGATTATATATTAATAATATATAATAATGTGATTATATATTAATTAATAATAGACATTTTACTCTCTGGGACTTGATTGAAGTTTATTACATTTGTAGATTTTTTTAATGTATTATAACCAATTAACTATTATGAAAAATAACTTTTCAAGATGAACACAACTGCTGTACTTTTCATTTATCCTTTTACACTACACCTAAAAACTATAACAGGTATAGAACATGTAATGCAATCTATTAAAAAACTTTCTTTCTAACTTGTACAAAAAACAAAAACATGCTGTTTATGAACTTAGACCTTAAATACCAAAGCTACCTGTATTGTAAGAATCATCATCCGAAATGCCTACTACATCTTGAGATGTATACCCACTTGCTTGTGAAACAGCCCTCAGCTCTTGGTACTGGGCATTGACAGATTGCTCTTGGGAAACCCCAAAATAATGGTCGTGACCAGCAACACGAGACTGCATACCACTATGAGAAGAAATGGTTGGCAATTCACTTGGTACCACATAACTGGAGGATGGATTAACTGGACATCTAATTGGAGCAAAAGGAATGTGTATAGGCTGTTGTGAAGCACTTGGGTTCTGGTACTGAGGAACAAAATGTTGCCTTTGAGTTTGCTGAGGGGAGATTCCAGTTTCAGTTGAAGGCTGAAATAATGGATTATAGTGTTGAGGGTGAGTGATTGATACATTTTGATTAGATGTCATTAAGCTATACATCATCTGCAAATGTCTCATTTCTTCTTCCCTTGAATGTTTCATTTCTTCTTGTAAAATCTTCAACAGATCTTTTGTGGGATCATTTTCAATAGTAGCTTGTAACAATTCTAAAGCTTTTGATACTGTTTCAGTTTTACCTCTTTTTGTGGTTACCTTTTTGACTGGCACAAACATGCTCTTGTCTGGACAGTCACTCTTTTCTGCAGAATTAGAACCACCCTCCTCATTATCACCATCACAATTGCTACTTTCACCACCAATATGAGCAGAAGGTTCACAGGCTTTATCTGGCTGACAGGAGTCCCTTGTCTTTACCAAGGGGTAAAGGAGGTTAAACCAATTACCGTAACCCTTGTCATCGATGAAATTTTTGACGCCTGGTGCAGTTTTGATAGTTAAACAGATCTTTTTGCAGACACTGATACACCACTTGAATTTTGTACGCATCTGTTGCACGGTAAAAGGGAAATCTTTCTCAGTAGCTTCATTGTATTTCATGTTTAGTAGCGGCAACACTTTTTCATAAACATCTGTGTTTTTCGATTTCTTGACATTAGTAAATATCAGTTTTCGTACAAGTTCCTGGTCATTTACAATTATATTTACCATGTCAGATTGTCAGTAATATGGTTTTCCTGCCAAAGTGATCTTCTACCAGTCTTCTTACCTTTCGCGACGATCCCAATGCTCTTTTGATCCCAAATTTCTTATGGAAACTTTGTCCACCTTCACTGTCGGAGCTCTCACTTTCTCTCGAGCTGAATGGACTCTCTGACCGGACAGATTTAACCGTAGAACTTGAAGAAGTCCGCATGCAGAAGAGGAAACTTTGTGATTGTCCGTTCATCTCTGGGACAGAGCAATCGCCACGTAAACAAACGTTAAGACTACCACAACTTATACAAGGAGACAAAGAGTTCTTCCACCTTTCTCCCGCCATATTGAAAATATAGGAGAAAATACCGCGAATTCAACGAGTGCGCATGCCAAGTTAAACGAAAAATCATCACGGGCTCAATATAAAACATCATAATTATGCATTTAATTCGATGCGACGTTACGGCGTCGTCTAAAACGAACACGCATTTCAGACGTTATATCCGTCTGACCATGATGCATACAACGTCTTCAGGCGAATTTAACTCCCTAGACGAATTTAATTGGTTTTAGACGTCGCATAACCGTCGCATTTAATTGATTGAATTAAATGCGACGAATTAAATGCGACGGAACTTCGACGTCTAAACCAGGCCTAAAACAACACTACATTACGGGAACAATGCATGCAAACATTCCCAAAAAGTGTATTGGATTGTAGTGTGGGATTCCTCTCGGGCGATTAATTTTTCATTTATTTATTCTTCTTCATTCGTTTTTTTTTCTTTGCTTTGTTAGGGGTATGGTTATAGTATTACATGATTTGCAGTATTCAAATTATTGCTATTATTAAAATTATAGCTAGTATTAAAATTATTGCTAGTATTAAAATTGTTGCTAGTATTAAAATTATTGCTAGTATTAAAATTATAGCTAGTATTAAAATTATTGCTAGTATTAAAATTATTGCTAGTATTAAAATTATAGCTAGTATTAAAATTATTGCTAGTATTAAAATTGTTGCTAGTATTAAAATTATTGCTATTATTAAAATTATAGCTAGTATTAAAATTATTGCTACTGAGTATTAAAATTATTGCTAGTATTAAAAGTATTGCTAGTATTAAAATTATAGCTAGTATTAAAATTGTAGCTAGTATTAAAATCATTGCTAGTATTAAAATTATTGCTATTATTAAAATTATAGCTAGTATTAAAATTGTAGCTAGTATTAAAATTATTCCTAGTATTAAAATTGTTGCTAGTATTAAAATTATTGCTAGTATTAAAATTATTGCTGGTATATTAATTTTTATGAAGGTATTTAGGGTTAGCGAAATAAGTCAAAGCCAACGTTGGGGAAGTGAGGAATTTGTGATGACGTCAAAAATAAAACTAGGTTTAAAGGTTCGTACACACAAGGCGACAAATCGTGGGGGCATGTTACGCGGGGACATTTTACGCGGGGACATTTCCCCTGTTGATAACAGACAAGGAGACATATCAGAGAAGGAAAATAAAAATAAAATAACGTTCTTTGATTGGTTTATATTAATTATGGGACTATTTTATGGGACTAGTTGCTGTTTATACGATGGGACATGTTGCGGGGAGAAAATTTTGTCGCAGCGACAAGATTTCGCATGGTACCCCGCGACACGAACATGTCCCGGCGACACGTCCCCGCAATTTGTCGCCTCGTGTATCCCAACCTTAAGACGAGTCAGTCTTGGTGACGAGGCGGAATGGATTTATAACCAGGCAGAATGACTTACTCCTTTAAGAGAAATTTCAATATATAAAAATCACATTGACACTGGAAACTGCAGATGATTATTAGACCACATAAAAAAATTACTTGTTTAGCATCCACCCATTCCAACTTTTCCACCTTAATATCCAAGACGACAACAAACATTCGGAATCCAAATCGGCAGCATCAATCTTTGATGCATGGTCGGTTGCATCATTTTCCCGGCGTCGCCACGGGGGGAATGGGTGTGTCCGGACACGCACACTTCTTTCCAGAAAAATGTTGTAATTCTCCCAAATGTGATAAAATATTGTTGGGGATAGGGTGGTAAAAACTTACATCACAACCAGTCAAACATTTTACAAGTACAATTTCAGCTATAAGGCCACATAAAATATACTTATAAGTAATATCATGGTAGTGAGGTGTATTAGCTGTTAAACCGCCCGCTCGATGAGGGTCATTAAGTAAAATTCCTGAGGGCCGCAGGCCCGAAGGAATTTTACTTAATGACCCGAATCAAGCGGGCGGTTTAACAGCTAATACACCTCATTACCACCATGGTTGTCTCAATTTCTTTTGTCTTTTCAGGTTGAATTAATAACTAAATTACCTCATTTGGATTAATTTATACAATCTAGAGGTCGTATTAGAACTAATACAACCTTGAATGACGTCATGAGAGGTAGTATTAGCTTCTTCTTCTCACCTGGCAGCAAAGACATGAAATTTCGACAACCATGGTATTACAAAGTAATATCATATTATTGGCCTAATATACTTCAGCTATAAGGCCACATAAAATACACTAAAAAATATACTTGTTTTAGCGTCCCCGCCCGACCTGGGAAATGTCCCCGACCTCATTTTCTTTTTCTTTTTCACAAAACATAGTTTAAACTATCAAAACTATCGTTTTTCAAAATAAAAACCTCCATCCCGACCTCGTTATTGCCGTTGTTGTTTCCATTGCCACTACTGAATTGTAATAGTCATATTCACCGCATCATATCGCTATATTATAGATATCAATGACATAATTACTATGGAGAAAAAATGATATCTTCACTTTGAGCAGTTAATAATCGTAAGCGGGCGGAATCCTAGGCATTCCTGCAATTTGATTGGCTGCCTGAGCCTGGCGGTTTCTGAAATCTGACCACGGTCCTTATTATTAAATGGAAAATGGAAAACTAACACAGAACTAACAAGTATTTTGGTTTGTTTTTCTTCCTTATCCAAATAACGCAGTTTTACCGAACTAAAGTAACTCATGTCTGACACCTCATAATTAACTCTTTCCCTACGGCTGAAAAACATCAAAAATTGAACGACCACGTTGTTCTATTGATATCTCTTGAAATAACCATAACTGTTGCGAAAGCTATACATTTTCTGGAAGCCCAATAAACCGGCTTTTACTTGTAAATTTCCCGAACAAAACACATTATGTTAATATAAATTAGCATTAATAATCATAAATCAGGTTAAAAAATTTACATTTTTCTAGAAAAGGCCATCTTGCACGCTCGCGTAGCATCTTGAAAACTCAAAATGCCACCAATCGCAGAGTTGTTTATGAAATCAAATCAAACTTGGCGTGTGCGTGGATTTCATGTTCCTGGCGCTTGTCGAATTTCAATTTTTAATCTTGCGTTACCGTGTGCCGTGTTTTTCGATTGACGACTTTGCGGGTCTTCAATGACCCGTTTTAACTGCGCCAGTCGGGAAAGAGTTAATAACATATATATATTTTATCTTCAAATGTGAAGTTATCATTATTGGTTATTTCATCAATTTCATTATAATAAACAGAACATTATATGACCGCTTGCAGATATGAATTTTATCTTCTCGTCATGATGATATTTCTCACTCGTTTGCTGCTTAGTCATTTGTGAGAGATATTACCAATACTCTAGATAAAATACCTATTTCCGCACGGTCACGTATTATCCACTATATATCGCTGTCATTTCGCTATTCCTAATCGTTATTGCTATAATTATTTTCGTCATTATTATTATTGTATCCCTGAAAAACTCTTGAAATGATAAAGAATGGCGTTTAACTCTTTCCTGTCCGGCCCTGCAGTCAAAAGGGGTCATAGACGATCCCCGAAGTCGTCAATCGAAAAACACAGCACACGGTAACGCAACTACGCAAGATTAAAAACTGAAATTCGACAAGCGCCAGGGACATGAGATCCACTCACACGCCAAATTTGGTTTGATTTCATAAACAACTCTGCGATTAATGAAAAGACAAACGTTACCTGACCAAATATTTAATTAAATTCGAGCTTTCGGCTGCCAGACTGCGCAGCCTTCAACAGGATAATAAAAATGAAATATAAAACCACATAACGCACACGGCATATTGATTCCCGAATCGGACAATAACTCAAAACCATCACCCGAACAATATAGCATTATATATATACTAGATAAAATAACTCATCAGGTTAATAACATTGTATCAGATTACTAGGTTATAGGCATCCCTTAATATTTGTATGTATATGTCGTTTTATATTTCATTTTTATTATCCTGTTGAAGGCTGCGCAGTCTGGCAGCCGAAAGCTCGAATTTAATTAAATATTTGGTCAAGAGAACGTTTGTCTTTTCATTATGTATAATCCTGGCCGCGCTTCGTCAATTTTTCAACTCTGCGATTGGTGGCATTTTGAATTTTCATGATGCTACGCGGGCGTGCAAGATGGTCTTTTCTAGAAAAATGGAAGTTTTTCAACCTGATTTTTGATAATTAATGCTAATTTATATTAACATAATGTGTCTTGTTTGGAAAATTCAAAAGCATTGGTAACGGCCGGTTTTTTGGGCTTTCAGAAAATGTATAGGTTTCGCAACAGTTATGGATATTTCCCGAGATATCAATAGAACAAAGAGGTAGTTCAATTTTGGATGTTTTTCAGTCGGACAGGAAAGAGTTAAGCCTGGTATTCACTAGCAACATAACTATAACTTATAAGCATAAGCACAAGATCAATACCAAAACAAAGTATTATACTTCTCCTCTTTGTTTCGTTTTATGTTCTCTTCTTGGCTTATGCCTGGAGAATGTTCTTATGCCTATGATTATGTCGACTTTCACTTCATTAATTTGTTTTGCCTTTTGTTTTGTCCTAATGCTTATGTTTATGTTCAAGTGAAAACCAGGCATTAAAGCTCGTCCATAACTTACTTCGTTCATGAATATTTCTATTTGTTTCATATGTAAATGAGATAATCTGTGACGTCATTGTTGACAAAAAAATTTGACTTATTGGGAAATTAAATATGTATTTGGTATTATTTAATAAAATCACTTGATACTTCGCACGTGAATGCATCTGATGACACTAAACATTATATTAAAATTCAGTAGGTGTTTTGCCACGACCCATACAGACATATTGGTAGCAGAATTTTGTGCGCCAAAAACTTACTTTATCGTGACAGGAAACAAATAATTCAGTTTTAATGGGAGAGGAGTCTGGGAACTGATATGTTACAATGGCAATGATGATTTTGGTCTAGTGGTGTAAGTGTCATCAAATGCAGATAGGGACTTACCGTACGTATTCCATTTATGGAAGAGCACATACATTGCCCTAACGAGCAGATAGGTTGCCCCGACCACTGATCTCGAAAGAAGACTGGATCGAGAAACTATTATTCAGAAAATAAAGCCGGAAGTCCGCCATTACTTAGGGTTTTGTTGGATTATTTAACAATTAGTCACCGAAGTCGAGGTGATTATCGGTGAATATAACGATAATCACCGAGACTGAGGTGACTAATTGTTTTAGTAGAAATTCACAGGTGACTATCAGAGAGAAACAACTGAAAGAAAGCAACAGAAAATGTTTTAAGACTTTTAATTATTTTATTTGTTATTTCCGGAAGTCGCGCATCGTGAGATCACATGATTACATTCAACAGAATTTTTAAAAACGAACAATATACGAACATGCTCTTGCAAGCGAAGGCCAAAATCTGCTTAACAAAAAGCGATTTTGCTGTCATATCAAGCAGAACTATAGAGTGGAAGACTGAGTTAAAGACTGGGTTAACATGAAGAACAACTGTTGAAAGATCCAGACAAAACTATTTTTTGCTTACAAAGCCGGCTTCACTTTTGTCCAGCTCAAAGTGCCTTTGTCAATCTGCAGTTTTTACCAGGTGAAGCAATGACTTCTTCAGCAGACTTTGGTTTAATTATCTTCCCCGTTTTCCAAAGTAGATGGAGATACAGAACCATGCTGTTTCGAGTAAAACTCGGTGATAATTCTGTATATCAGCATTCTGTCTCGTACAATTTTTGGATTGTTTCACGGCTGGCAATGTTTTTTTTTCTGAACCGTATCACCGTTATTTTTCCTTCACTGAAGAGCAGCTCGAGGTAGGAACTTACAGTAGTATTTTATTAGCCTCACTGAATAAGTAATACTGTCACAGGTTCATGATATTTGTTTGTTGTTTGTTTATATTTGTATGTTTCGAAGGATGACGGTCAAGACTGCAGCTCGGATTGACAACAAACTTGTTTTTTGTAAAAACTGCCGTCTTTTTTTGGGTAGAGTCGTAAAATATTAAAAAGCATTTGTTCATCTCTTCAACAATCATGCTAATACGATTTCAAACGTTGTCTTAAAACGTTGTCTGTTTGTTGTTCAAACTATTCTGTCAAATAATTTTTTTTTTCCACAAAATTACTTGTTTTGATCGTGTGGCCGATTGCCGTTGACACCACCTAGAGTTTAGCCATGACATTAGGGAAATTCCTATATAACTTACCTCGAAATCGTTTAACGCTATATTTAGTTGCTTCTTTAGTTTGTTTTTTAATAGCATTTTCTTCAATTTTCTTCACTTTTTCGTACGTAATATCGATAAATCGAGAAGCCGCCATTTTTCAATCGCTGAAAATGAGTGAAAAAATTTTATTGTTAATTTCAACTTCTAATAGACATAAAAACTTGCTGCGATATTTAGCAAATTATTTGGTGTAAAAATGATGCAATTTGGGCAATATCTTGAGGTGCCCCATCCTCTCAACCCAAATTAGCACAAATTGCTGGATTTTCGACTGTTTTTACATTAAATTGGCCGATTTTGGGGTTGTTTTAATATCCTGAAGAAAAATGGTTTTCCCCCTGGACAACATATTTGATGTTTATGCCTCCCCCCCTGACTTCACAAATAAAACAAGATGGCCGACCAAGTAGCTGGAAATTTGTTTCAACGATAGAAGACAGAGACTTGAAGGTTAGTTATCAATTTTCATGAAGATTCTTTCAAATGATATGAAGAGTGTTTCCAGATTATGCTTAGTGAAAGCAATTTATGATTTGGTTTGTTTTTATCTATGAATTATGAATGAATTTGGAAAGTGCTATACTATTTTTTAGACTTTACTTTAGCTAAATCTAATGTGAGTTATAATATATTATATTTTACAGAGTTACAATGGCGGTAAAGAGAGACAAGGTGTCATGTGTAATATTCGGTCCTCCGATGGAGATGGCAGATAATAAACTGCCTACATATTTTGATGTAATGAAACTCTACAACCTGACCAAATATCAAATGAAACAAGAACAAAATAACAAGGATCCATCTCATAAAGACATTGCAGAAAAAGTGACAGTTCAAATCGAACAGTTGTGGCGAAAAGCATCATTGCCAATTGTTAATCATCATCGCATTCTTGCGGTATTGAAGACCTACCATGAGAAATATAGGAACATTTTAAAACCTTATCAATCCAGAAAAAATAACGAAACTTATAAAGCCAAACTTTTGCGATTTAAGGAGGACGCTTGTAAACTGTTTGATGTGTGTTCGTGTAAATGTGACGACAGAGAATGTTCCTGTGAAAAGTCACGCAAGGTGCCACATAAAGAATTAGCCTTTCTAGCTGATCAAATAGGAAATAGAATGATGGTGATATGGGCAATTGACAAGGCCGAGACCAGCAAACTCCAAGAACGAAGTCGGCGACAAGAATCTCTAAAACGCCAGCTTACTCCAAACAAAACTGTTGATTCTTCGTCGCCAGATGATAATATTGATAGCAATGACGAAATCAACGAGAGTGATAGTAATTCCTCTTCCTTGGTTGACTCTTTCCAGCCATTACCGAAACCAAAAAAGCAAAAGCAAATGCGATTACATTTACCGGCACTAGCGATGGCTTGTGATCGACATGGAGTGTCAGACAGATTGGCTGCATCAATGTCATCTGCATTACTTCAGGATATGGGCATTGTGACCAAACACGACGCGAGTTATGTAATAGACAGAAATAAAATACGACGAGAGCGTAGCAAAAAGCGTGAAGAGCTGGGAGAACAACGGAGTAACTTTATACCAGGGTTGTATTTGGATGGAAGGAAAGACAAAACATTGGTACAGATCAAGGAAGCTGATGGAAAATTCCACCGTAAGACTATCACTGAAGAACATGTGTCGATAATTTGTGAGCCAGGATCGTCTTATTTTGGCCATATTGTCCCATCTAGTGGCTCTAGTAAGGCGATTACTTGTGCTATATTGAGCTCTCTCAATGACAGGGAGGTTGACACGAGTTTAATAAAGGCGATCGGTTGCGACGGAACAGCCGTCAATACCGGAACCACTGGAGGCGTAATTCGGTTGTTGGAAGAGTCACTGAACAGACCGCTACAATGGTTCGTCTGCCAGTTACATGCCAATGAACTTCCGCTTCGCCATCTCTTCCACCATCTTGATGGCCAAACAACTGGTCCTCGTGGCTTTTCTGGACCAATTGGGAAAGCTCTTACGACCTGCGAAAAACTGGCTGTGTGTGATTTCAAAAAAATTGATGGCCAGGTACCATTGGTTGATTCAAAAGACCTAAGTACAGACCAGAAATATCTATATGACATTTGTAAAGCTGTGATAGTCGGGAATTGTCCAGTAGATCTGTCGTTACGTAATCCTGGCCTGATCAATCACTCCAGATGGTTAACAACTGGAAACCGTGTAATGCGTCTATATGTTGCCAGTAAAAATCCATCGTATGAACTGGTAACTCTTGCCAGATTTATCATCCAAGTCTACTCTCCCATGTGGTTCTGCATCAAGAGTAAGCCATCATGTAAGGACGGAGCAAGGCACCTCTACCAAACGATTGTCAAATCACGTTACCTGCCTGAGGACCTGCTCAAAGTCATCGATCCCGTCATACAGCGTAATGGCTATTTTGGTCATCCTGAAAGCTTGCTCTTAAGTATGATAACAGATGAGAGACCAGAAATCCGTGAACTTGGTCTACGTCGCATTCTAAAAGCACGAAAAGTTAAAAACTGTAGCTCTATTCGCAGATTCAAGGTTCCATGAGTGCTTAATTTCTTAGCCAACGATTATATTAATTTGATAGACTGGCAGACACCAGGATTGCTAACTGAGCCCCCTCTGACAGTCGACATATCTGATGATGAGATGGTCAGGTTCATTCATGATGGGGAAACACCATGTGTCACATTTCCTCGTTTTCCATGCCAAACACAGGCTGTTGAGAGGTGTGTAAAGCTGGTTACCGAGGCATCTGCATCAGTATGTGGTACAGACAGTCGTGATGGATTTATACGCGCTCGCTCACAGTCCCGTGGCATAATGCCCTATTTTAATACCAAACAAGATTATACATTTTGAAACTGTTGATATTCTATAGGGAATGTAAATTCAAGCTATAGCTGTTAAAATATGTTGTTTTATTGCACATATTTCGGATTTAAAAATACTTGTGGTGCATTTTAGCGTTTTTCCTGTATTTTATCTATTTATTAAAACAGCACATATTCAACATTGTTGGGCACCTCAAAATATTGCCCAAATTTGATCATTTTTCACCAAATACTTAGTTATACCTCATAGCAAGTTTTTATAACTATTAGAAGTTTATTATGTCATTTTCACTCCACCCTAATAGTCACCTCGCGCGAGGTGACTATAACAAAATAGGCTGTCCATCTCGACCAATCACGGCACGAGAAACTCTATAGTCACCTGTCAATTTCTACGAAATGCTCTTACCATCAACAAAATAAAATAATTTTACTATAAAGAGGACCAGAAGACATTTTTCAAATTACTGAGTAAACACTGCGACTTTGGTCCCTTAGTAATGGCCGCCGTTGGCTCTAATTATCCAGTGAGAGAAGCCTAATATGAGACGTCAAATCAGGTTCAAGATTTTATGAATTTAATGTTAACAAAGAAAATATATTGGCCCCCCGCCAGACACTAAACCTATTTCGCGAGCGTCACAGTTTGATTTACTTGCAAACTCGGAGCTTCTAATGACCTCTCGTCGATTTACATTGTGCAAATATACAAGCTTAAAAATCAGCTCATCAGTTTTCAATAGAAAGCTCAATCCAGTCCTATTTTCGAGATCAGTGGCCCCGACGAGCAAATACATGGCCCTGGCCTCGTAACAGCCCCCAAAACAACCAAGGATCTAACCCTAACCTCCCCGCCTAACGTGTTTTCTAACCCTAAATCCGCCACTTCCACTCCCCTACTTGGGGATCTGGATTAGTAGACTAGTGAGAGAGACTAAACATGTGGGATTATAAATTGACTGTTAGACGCATGCGCTCAGTGAAGTGTTAACAATAATCCCACATCCAGTGTGCTGGTACGAGCGCAATGTATTTGCTCTTCCCAATCCCGTCTGATATGGGTGAGTAAAATTTTGAAAGTACAACCATTGGTGTTCTAAATTTACTTATTTGTTTATTTATTTATTTGGTTTCGCCACAAATATTAGAATGTGTAGCAATTAAGAATAATAAAGTTATTTACTAAGCTTTTATTAAGTATAGTACATGTGGTAGGGTGGCCGCAACAGCGATCACCAATTACTGCGGTTTCGAAGTAAGTAGAAGCATAATGGTAATAAAGAAATTGATAGATTAGTAATATTCTGTAAGATCATTACATAAGCCGATCTCCGCGCGCGGAAGTTCGTCCTGCAATATAAGTTCTCGTGCGGAACTAATTTTCAAGCTCAAAAGACAAAGGAAATTCAAAAAAATTGAAAATTAAAGTTGGTGTGGGTGTCGTTTAGCGATAATACAACGCCCACTACCCTTGTGGTAGTTTGAGCACTCTGGCCCTATATACCGCTTTACGCTCTCTGGATGTGCGCACAACTGCTATTGTTCCACAAGCGGTTGTCACCGACAATCGCTTGCGTATAAATAGTTCTCATGCCATATCTAGACTGTACCGAGCTACACTGATGAGCTTTGGAATAGCGAAACACGTGTCTGTAGATTGTACTATATATAATATATATATATATATATATATATATATATATATATATATATATATATATATATATATATATATATATATATATATATATATATATATATATATATATATATATATATAATATATATATATATATATATATATATATATATAAATATATATATATATATATATATATATATATATATATATATATATATATGTTAGTTATATGTATATATATAACTATATATGTATATATATACTATATAATATATATATATATATGCATAGTTATATGTATATATATATATATATATATATATATATATATATATATATATTTAGGAAGAAGTCTACTTGGGTTCCTCCAGTTTCGGAGCCAGCCATTGATTTGTTTCTTTCAGAGCTGGAAGTTAGACTTCTTTCCATGGCAAACGAGGGTGGACACAACTATAGCAATTTGAATAACTCAGAAAAAATAGCTCTCAAAAATCTTAAGAACTGTAGAGACATAGTTATCAAACAAGCAGACAAAGGTTCTGCTGTCATTGTTTTGGATATTGAAGATTATAAGGCTGAGGCGTATAGACAGCTTAATGATTTGGCCGTTTATGAGAGTGTTGAGTCTGATCCTTGCCAAGTTGTTTCATCCCTTGTTACCGATAAACTTACGGTTTGGCATAATTCCTGTTTTATTGATAAAAGAAGTTTTGAGTATCTTAATGATTGTGCTACCAATTTGGGAAAATTTTATTTACTTCCCAAAATCCATAAAAGTATTATTAAGCCCCCTGGGAGACCTATCGTATCTAATTGCGGTATGCCTACGGAAAAAATTTCTGAGTTCTTAGATTATCATTTGCAACCACTTGTTAAGAAAATCCCTTCTTATATACAAGATACCACCGATTTTCTTAACAAGTTAGAAAACATCAAGGACATTCCTGATGGAGCGTTGCTTGTTACCATTGATGTTGTGGGTTTGTATTCACATATTCCGCACGCAGAAGGCTTAAAGGCACTCGAAAAAGCTCTAGATGAGAGAAGTGATTGTAACATGCCTACGTCAGAGCTAGTTGATTCGGCTAGGATAGTTTTAGAAAATAATTTTTTTGAGTTTGATGGGAAAATATTTCATCAAAAACTAGGCACAGCCATGGGCACAAAATTTGCACCGGCTTATGCCAATATTTTTATGGCGGATTTCGAAAAAAAGTTTATTCAGTCTCTTCTTCATGGGCCTTGGTTCTGGAAGCGATTTTTAGATGATATTTTTATAATTTGGACACACGGTGCAGCTCTTTTAGAAGATTTTTTTACTTGTTTGAATTCTTTTCACGATACTATTAAATTTACTTGGAGTGTCTCTGATTCTTCATTGGCATTTTTGGAAGTCATGGTCTCTTTATCATCAGGCTCTATTTCTACTGATATGTATTGTAAACCTACGGATACTCACCAGTATTTAGATAGGAGATCTTGCCATCCAAATTATGTCAAGCGAGCCATTCCTTATAGCCAGGCTCTACGTATTAGGCGTATTTGTAGCAACTCGGATGTTTTTAAAACTAGATCGAGAGAGATGAAATCGTGGTTTAAAAAGAAGGGCTATAAAAATGAGTATTTGAACTTGCAAATTTCCAGGGCTGGGCGCATTTCTCGCTCGGATGCACTTAAACGTAAGGAGGTTATTTCTGATCGTTGCCGGAATAAACCTTTAATTTTGGATTTTCATCCCTCTCTCTCTAGGGTTTCGCGTATTGTTAATGATCTATACCCTATATTGTCTAATAGTGCTCGCACTAAAGAAGTATTTTCTTCTGCGCCGTTTGTCTCGTTTCGCAGACCCAAGAATCTTAAGGACCATTTGGTCAGAGCTAAGATTCGTGGGCCTGTTGAACCTTTGGGTCCGAGGGGAATGCAACCATGTGGCAAACCGAGATGTCAAATATGTTGTTTTGTCTCTGGTCTGCATACCTTTCAGAACTTTGATTCTAAACACACCTATATTATTAATTACAAATTTGATTGTGATTCATCGGCAGTTATTTATGTTTTAACTTGTAAAACCTGTAATAAAATGTATGTTGGCAGTACCATCAACTCTTTTCGTACGCGATTCAACAATCATAAAAGTAGCTTGAATCGCTACGGAAAGGGTAAACGTGGTATGCCAGGAGAGCATCTTTATGCGCATTTCTTTAGCGAAGGCCATAATGGGCTTGCCGATTTATCTGTAAATATTATCGATAGGACAAATATTTTAAATCCCACAGAACGAGAAGCATTCTGGACATTCAAATTAGATACTTTTATTCCCAAAGGATTGAACTTACGCGACTTCTTCTAAATTATCATATATGTAAATATTCTTGGATAGGCTATATAAGAACTCTGGCTTGTACATTTTATTTGATTCTGAAGAAGGGGCTTGCCCCGAAACGTAAATAAAGATTTTTAACTGTTCCTTGTTTGATGTTATATTTTAACCGTGGAACCTTGAAGAAAGCTGGCCTTTTGTTCAATTTTATATATATATATATATATATATATATAAATATATAAATATAACAATTAATATTTGGCATTTCACTCGATCAAACTACAGGTTATAAGGATTTATGGTGAAGGAAAATTTCGAGTGTGGGAATATATACATTTTAAGACCAAACTGGGACCAGTTGCAAAAAATGCAACTTAGAGGCCTACCCTGCGATATATATATATATATATATATATATATATATATATATATATATATATATATATATATATATATATATATATATATATATATATATATATATATTATATATATATATATATATATATATATATATAAAAGTAGAGTGCTGCGTAGACAGTGTTTTGAATATATAGCAAAGTGAAAAGGTGGTAAACTGCCAAGAATTTAGTGACGAGATACTGACGTTTCGAGCGGAGCCCTTCATCAGAGTAAGACTATTATATATAGTAAGACTAGAGTAATAGAGTAAGACTATTATATATATATATATATATTGCTATATATATATATATATATA
>JAYKKM010000351.1:4955000-4987500 GCA_035772405.1 Chrysogorgia sp. JL179-B06 | reverse complement strand
TATATATATATATATATATATATATATATATATATATATATATATATATATATATATATATATATATATATATATATATATATATATATATATATTTTATAAATATGGATGTTCTGATCGCCGATGCTGTCCCACAAGCGGTTGTCAATGACGATCGCAAGTGTATAACAGCCCAGCCAGACTCATCCAGATAGTTTCGTATCCAACTCACAATGTTGTGCTCTTTCTTTGGAGTCCATATACTAGATATATCAATTGAATTCCAATCATTCTTTTGTGTGAGCCTCACAAATAAACAAACATACGCTGCACATGCGCAATAAGAACTGTTATTTACCTTGTCATGTTCTACTTCCAGTTAAGTATAATCATTTTTATTTTTTATTTGTTTTAGCGACAACCATAATCCGAAGCAGCAAAAGCTCTTTGCTGAGTGTAGGAAGTTCCCAAACTTTTCACCAACTCCCATCAAAGCATTCTAAAGTTATTTCTATCGAGACTTCTAAAACTGAGCTACCATCGTGGTATTCAACGAACACGTATTCTATCGTTAAAAACAATAATACCTCTGTTTATTCAATAATACCGTCGTCAGGTTCAACCATTTCGACAAACAGTACATTGCCGTTGTCATCATCTGTGCCAGGTAGACCAACAACAACTATCTTGCTTCAAACTACTCCTTCTGCGGTTTTCTCTTCTCCATTCAACTCATACATATCCTCACCTGTAGTAATTCCTGATGATAATTCCTCTTTATCAACCTTCTCTCTTTCGTCTATTACATCCTCTTTCAATGTCTTTCCTGGTTCCTCGAAATCCAACGAATTTTCCTCCTCCAATTTATCCTTATCTTCCGGACATTCCACCACCGCTTCACCTTTACAGTCTCTGTCAGTTTCGTCGTCTTCGTTTTCGTCTGTATCATTTTCAAAACTAAAAGCCACTTCGCATTCCTCTTTCTCCATCACCCACCCTAATTCCTCGTTACTGCACCCGCGCCCCTCGCCTGTATCTGTCAACATCACGTCCATCGCATCCTCTCTGTCCTTATCTACTAATATATCCCAGATGAACTGGTCATCCCATTTCGTGAGCGTAAAATCTTTCTCTCCATCATTTTCAACCCATTCCCATGACTCTAAAAACGACACAAATATTGTTTCTTATTCCCTTTATCCAACACATTCCTTTTTTTCTCCATTGTCTGCTTACAAATCTTATCATCCCTCACATGTATCCATCAACATCACATCCATCGTTCATTCCTTGTCCTTGTCTACCAACAATTCTCAGATGAACCCGTCATCTCTTTTCGCGAACGTAAAATCTTCCTCTCGACCAATTTTATCCCATTCCCTTGGCTCTCAAAAAGATAGCACTTTTGTTTCTTATTCCAATTCACAAACACACTCATTGTCTTCTCCGTGGAAAACACGGCTTAACAAATCTTTAACATCGTATACGTCAAGCCAGACAACGAGGTCACGATCGCTTGCAATGGATAATGAATCAGTAGCTTTTACTTCAACTTCGATGGCCATAATGTCAAAAGCAAGCCACATCAAAGTGCAAACAGTCGTTCCAAGTCATGTCTTGGAATTGAACGGGGTATTAGTTCTCTCGATGAAAGATCCATCGAAACCCTTTTATGATTTAAAGCAAGTTTCTGAAAGTATCGAAAGCATTTTAGATGAAGTGTTTGGTGTTGTACAAGGATATATGTATTCAAAAGCATTGCTGATAACAAAAAGGAATCATGGTCGTACGTTTGAATGTCCTTTCAAAATATTCATAAAAGAACCGAGCAACGAGACGTCGAGCTCTCTGAAAGAAAAGTTAGAAAATTACAACAGTACACAAGGTTTTGGTGAATTTACTTTACATTCTGTAGCAACGTCTATGGAAAAGAAACCGGATAAGGAATACACGATAAAACTGTGGACTATCATCGTAATAGCTATCTTGGGAGCTCTATTGCTACTCCTTGTAATAGTGTTGTTTTTGCAGCAGGTAACTAAAGAATATTTGTTATTTTTCTATAAATATTTATTAAAAACGGCACTGATTAGCTGAAAGCCGTGTTTCTATAACTCGATGGAAAACATAGATTTTCCCCCCAATTTTTGGGGATACTGGTTTCCTAAACCAATCTCCGCTATGCCATTCACACTAAGTCATAATTAAGTGATACATATAGATATGCTCATATACTTCTTGAGCCCAAAGCAACTCTACTTGCAAAATTCTGAACTAACTGGAGCTTTTTTAGTCCTTAGACATATAACTCCACACTGTAATCTCGAAGGTGCGAGTTCAAATCCTGCTCGTAGTTTTATAGGTTCAACCATGAGGATGTTATGTCTCGATCAATTCCAAGCGTGACCCACCCCCCCCCCCCCCCCCCCCCCCCCCCCCCGCCCCGGGCGTTTGACGGGCATTTGACATTTTGGCGTCAGAGCATTGCAAATGCCCCACCGTGGAGTCAACTTAATGATACAAAATCCCCACAGTTGGGCTCTTGAAATAGAATTGCAAATTCCCCACCCACGGGCATATAATAAAAGTTTTCCAAATAAAAGAGCCAAGAAGCCACAAACTTCCCTCGAAATTTTCCAAAGCAATTGTGCCATCCGCCATCTTCTGAACTCAAACGTTTCGCACTACACATGGTGTACTAAAATAAACATGGTTAAATAGCGGTTGGCATGCGATTTTTTTGGCATTTGTTTACGTTTTAAATATGCACGTTCGTTTGGGGCTGCTACTTTGTATACCAGACACAAATATTACATCATTGAAATATTTAGAGCAAAGGATCGGACTTCGTTTAATATGAAATGTGCAGTGTGCCAACGAATTTTGGAAATTCACTGGCAACTACATTGGCATTGCCTCAAACTTTGTGACAATGGGATACGCATCTACTTTCTTTCAGCGGAGCGCCAAACACCGCACTTTATGAGAGTCGGTAAATGCCCGTCAAATGCCCGGGGGGTGCATGGTCACGCTTGGAATTGATCGAGACATTACCCTGAGGTACCCTGAGGATGTTACCCTGAGGATGATTCTACAATTAAACATACAAATTGAGACAATCTATGTGTTCGTCATAACTAAAGGACATAATTGGCAACAAAAATTAAGTTTGTCTAATATGAAGAAACTCGTAAAATGATAGAGTAACACCTTTTACAACTTTTCCGTATTTTACTTCGTTTTTGAAATATTTCAGTTTGTTTGATATGTAAATGAAATGGTCTCTGATGTCAGGTACTGGGTAGAGAATTTTCGAACATTCGAATATTAGTTCCATCTTCAAGTTTGTTCCAAAAATTTACTTGAAAACGTGTGTATAATAACTTCTCATTATAATGAACGTTGTAAACTTAGCAATCACTCAGATATAAGACCTTTTTAATGAGTGAACATTTTCTACCCAGCACCTGACGTCAGAGACCATCTCATTTACATATCAAACAAACTGAAATATTTCAAAAACGAAGTAAAATACAGGAAAGTTGTAAATATGTTACTCTATCATTTTACACGAGTTAAAATTAGCCAAACTTAATTTTGGTTGCCAATGTCCCGGGAATCTATATCTACTCCCATGATCCTTTGCTACGGAAACATGCTTGGTTTTCTTTCCTAGCAACTTAACAGGAAGTATACGCCATCAATCATGAAGAGTTTTGTCTTACCGGTGTTAATCAGAAACGAATTCAGACAGTTGATCCAGTGCAACTCACCGCTCAGTCGACCAAAAGAAATGTTGAAAACATTCTTTTCAGAAATTATACTAAATTATACTATTTTATACTAGCACACGATAACTAACTCTTGATATTTTTTATTCCTAGAGACGCATTAGAAAAATAAAAACAAAGAAAGAAAACGGCAATGTTAGTAATCCATACCCAATTTTTGATGGCATGGATTATCATGCGAATATTCCTTTGCAACTCGTAAAGCCACGAGTGTCGGCTACCGATTCCAGTAAACCGCTGAAAAGTGAAAGTACGGGACTTGATTCTGAAAACGAGGAAGACCCAGAGCAAGACGATGTGGACGCTGGGAAAACCTCTAATCATAGATCAAGTACAGAAAGTAGTGATTCAAGTGATGACAATACAAGTACAAAGGTATTGTACAATTTCGTAGACTACACTATATATAGGTTTTCGCTTCCAGCTTCCGACACAGTGTTAATATAGTTATATAATGACTAGAAAATTCGTATACTCAACAACCCTCGCCCGCTAACTATTTGAAATTTTTATAGCGTATATGTTGCTTACTGTACTTCTTTTAGCCGTTCTTTTACTTAATTAGTTAATAGCCCATTCATTTGCCAAACTGAATAGAGTTTTTAGTAATATCTCTGAGTGCTTTGTATTGTCTGAATTTAATTGTTTCATAGGACATCGAAGTTTGATGTCCTATCAGACAATGATCAAATTAAATAACTAAATACATGTAATGGTATAAAACAAGCGTTCACTGATATACGTTTTTATTGGTACGAGCTTTCGGCTGTCAGACTACAGCCTTCGACGGGTTAAGAAAAATATGGAAATCTACACCTATATATATACAAGCAGAAAAATATTAAAGGGAATGACAGGATGTGACATACGATAAAAGGATAGTGTGTTGTTTCTTTAGTAGAATAGCATATTGTCCTGGAAGAGTCTTCGAGTTGTTGTCGGCTTCTTTCGTTAATCCGGTGTGCCAAGATTCTGAAGTCTTACGTGTTAGATAATTGCCTCTATCAATAATCCGTCCGTTTTCGAAATCAAGGGGGGTCGTTATTCCAAGCGTGGTTAGCGATACGTGATCCCTTTTGTCCCAATTTTATATTCCTTATACAGTGTATGCTCCTTCTTTCGAGTTCGAAAACATCTTCCTGTCTCACCGATATAACTCCATTCACATTCTTTACATGGTATTTTGTAAATGACATCTAGTTGTTCCTCAAAGGGTGGTCTGTATTTGGGAGAAGGGAATTCTTGTTGTAGTGTCTTTAGTGGTTTGTTAGTAACCCTGATCTCATATTTACGTAAATGTGGCGTCAAAGTCTCAGTTAGTCCGTTGATGTAAGGAAGAACTGCGTAACCGTTGTGTTGTTTTTCCGATTCAAATAAGACTTTAGAATCTTGGCACACCGGATTAACGAAAGAAGCCGACAACAACTCGAAGCCTCTTCCAGGACAATATGCTATTCTACTAAAGAAACAGTAACACATTATCCTTATATCGTATGTCACATCCTGTCATTCCCTTTAATATTTTTCTGCTTGTATATATATATAGGTGTAGATTTCCATATTTTTCTTAACCCGTTGAAGGCTGTAGTCTGACAACCGAAAGCTCGTACCAATAAAAACTTATATCAGTGAACGCTTGTTTTATATCATTATGTTTAAACCTGAGTATCGGCTCGTATATATTTTTTCTAAATACATGTAACCCAAACTTTTTAATTTTTGGGCGCTGCAACAGAATAGTAGGGTAGTCTACTGCTGTTTCTACCATCAATCACTAACTAGAAAGAAATTACTTTTCTCACAATATTGATGATTCATGAAATAATCAACTCAGTAGTTAGTATAAACAGACACCAAAGGCTGTTGAAGGAGGAAAGTGCATCTTTATCATACAATGGGTCCCCTTTAAAAAAATCAAATTCGTTCAAATGTCTAGGTGATGCATATATAGTGCAAATATATAGGGGTCCATTCAAATGGGGTTTACTAAAACGTATTATGGATTCTACCCCGATTGTTGGTGTGGATAGATTATATACAGTAAGTTGATAATTCTACCGGAATTTGGATCACCTAATGTTGATTCTTTTGAGAGGTCTGAATGCTGAGGAAACTGATATTTCCTAACTTTGGACTTGAAACTGATCGGTTAATAGAAATCCTAGGATTGGTACCTTTTGTAATGAGAAGAAAGATACATTGTGTCATGCTAGTTACGAAATTCTGTGAAGGCATTTTAACATAATATCTAAAGAACTAATACATGTTTTAGCACAACATGTTCTTCAGGATATACAACTTTTGAATTAAAATGAGTTTTTGTAACATTGTACTGTACATATATGAATATGTGTTTATATTTGTAATAACTTTAGTTTGTTAGGAAACAAGCATTAAAGGGGCTATCCTGTATAAATATTATTACATTGTTATTATTGTTAATAATAATAATAATAATAATAATGGAAACTTTATTGAAATTCTTTATATATATACAATTATAAATCTCCCTAATTTAGGTAATTTATAATTGACTACTTGAACCTATTTATTATTTGCGAACTATATAGAAAAGAAAAACAAAAAGTTAATTTAAAATGTATCTTTAAATGTTCAGTAATTCCGGATTTGTCCAGTCCTTATTTCTACAACAAAATATATAGTAAGTTGTTCTAATGGCGATAGACATAATTCTCCTAATACAATCATTTTGGTGTTTGTTATCAAGACCTAGATCGCTCAACATATCTAAAAACGTATGACATTCTGTTGAGAAAAAACTTAAGGAGCTTATTGACAAATTTACAAATTTGACGGATTTAAAATGTTGCTAATAATAATAATAATAATAATAATAATAATAATAATAATAATAATAATAATAATAATAATAATAACAATGCCTATAGCTAATGCAGATTGCAGATACCATACTTTGATGGTTATTAATACAAAAGTCACGTAACAAAGCACATGGCCAGGCGAGGGGACAAAGGTTTTTAAAGTGTCTATAACCTCAAATACATATAGGGCACTGCAATACTTCCAGTGCCTTACTATAAGATCGGCCTGGTAATATAATCCTCAGTGCTCGTTTTTGAGTTTTCTCCACCTCTTCGCACAGATACATGGGCAGACTAAAGTGCCAAACAGGACAACAATATTCTAAAATAGACCGAATCAATGTATAATAGATGGTGATGAGGTCATGTGGTGGCACGCCTCCCCGACGCAGAACACGTAGAATATGTAATCGCTTTGATGCTTTGCTAACAGACATCGCAATATGTTCGTTCCACTTAAGGTCGTTCTGGATAATCAAACCAAGAACTTTGTGTGATGATACTGATTCGAAAATTTGGTTACCAATATGGAGGCTTGACAGTTCAGGTTTGTTCCTAAGGAAGCAAATTTGCATCTCTTTACATTTTTTGCGTTTAATTTCATCAGGTTGTTTGATGCCCATACGCTAACAGAAGTTAAATTCAACTGGATTACAGGCGATTCACCGTTTCTTGATAAAGTTTCAGAGAGGGAAACATCATCAACAAATTTCCAAATGTCAGACCTTCCTGAAGTACATTGCAAGTCATTAACCATAATTAAAAACAGAATCGGACCCAGTTTCGTGCCTTGGGGGACTCCGGCATTAACCGGTAGCCAGCCAGAAACGGCTTTACCAAGTTTTACGCGTTGCCTTCGCCCTGACAGAAAGTTTGCAATCCATGGAATTAAAGATCTCCTAACTCCAATATCTACAAGTCTTTGGGTAAGAACATTATGGCCTATTCGGTCGAAAGCCTTTGAGAAATCCAAAAAGCATAAGCGAAGGTATTGGCCAGCGGAATCTAGGTGGGAAAGCCAAGAATGCAACATGTCCAGCAGGCAATAGGTGGTAGATGATCCTTTTAAGCAGCCGAACTGTTGTGGGTCAATGTTTTTTCTAACATCTGAAATCATCCATTGGACGACAAAATCTTCGAGGACTTTAGAGAGGCATACCGTTAATGATATAGGTCTTGTATCACCCTCATTATTTAGGTGCTGTACTTTAGGAATCGGAATAATATGTGAGTCCTTCCATATATTTGGGATTATTCCAGATGAAAGTGATGTATTAAAAATATTTGTAACTGGTTGGGCTAATAAATATGCGAAAACCTTCAAAACACGACCGGGTATATTATCAGGACCACATGCTTTGGAGGCATTGACGGCTAAGAGCTTTTTACAGACCTCGTGGGATTCAATATAAGGCACTTGGTCAGCAGCAGGTAGGTAAGCTGGTAGTTTGGTCAGATCTAACGGCGGAATGTCTGCATTGACGGAGGTATAGAAATTGTTCAGGCTATTAGACAATTCCAGATCTGATAGTAATTTACCATCCTTTTTGATGACCAAATTTGTACTCTTTTGAGATCGGCCGGACATTTTATTAACAACCTGCCACCACTTACGACAGTCGTCTTTTTTAAGATGCTGAACTTTATTCCTGTAATATGACTCCTTCCTTTAAGCAATTTCAGTTTGGACTTTATACTTGAGTGTTGAAAATTTCCACTATGGAAAGCTTTTTGACGGTCACTGATGAGTTGCTTTATACCCGTTGACATCCATGGCTTGTCAGAATGGCAAAACCTTATAGACTTCAGAGGGATAAATTTATCAAGCGCTATGGATACCTGGGACGAAAAGGAGTTAGCGAGGTCTTCTACGGAAGGATTGGGACCAAGTTCATCAAACCATTGATGTTTACTAGCCCATTGACCAAAGGCATCAACAGCTGATCGTGGATAGCGACGTATTAAGCACTTAATCGGCTTAGTGTGTGACTTACTGATATTGTCGTTTTCACGAGGAAACCATTGAACTATACTATGATCAGAAGATCCAAGCGGAGCAAGTATACACGGTTTATCGTAAAAGTTATGTAAATCAGTAATTATAAGATCAAGCGTGGATGACTCCCTAGTAGGGCAGGAAACTATTTGCTTCAGACTGAGGCTGCTGATTAAATTGGAAACGTCGAAATTATTAAAGTCGCCGAGAATTATAATACCACAATCAGGGTAGCTGTTCTGGATAGAATCTGTTGTATTCATCAAATATTCGTCAAGGTCACGATGTTCTTGGGCTGTTTTTCCGGGGGGATTATACACAACACAAACTACAATGGCTGAAAGAGGTCTCGGTAGACGTGTAGGTCGGATCCATAACCACAGATATTCATAGTTTGGGTTTTCCAGATCCAATCTTCGTTGACAACGAGTATTTTTCAAAAGATAAACACACACACACCAACCCGACCATTTACACGGTCATTACGGTGAATGTTATAACCACTGATAGATATCAGGTCATCATCAATGTCTTTGTGCAACCACGACTCTGTTATAGTTACTATATCCATTGGGTTACTATCTAAAAGTACTGTAAGTTCATCAACCTTGTGGAATAACGAGCGAGCATTAATTAAGCCAAAACTTGGAAGTGTAAAAAACTTTAAACGATTATTATTTTCATTATTTCCCCATGTAGTGGTCTTAATAAGAAAACAGTTTGATGATAATTTATTCGGCCTTTTTTTGTGTGTTTGGCGTTGATTTCGTCTTCCAGGACTTATACACTCATTGTCATCAGCAAAGCTACGTAGATTTATTGTATTGTAACATGCGTACTGGAATATTATAATGAGGGGGCTGTTGAGATATATTATCCTTAATTAACAGCAATATGAGGGACATAAAAATAATTTAGAGTTGTTAGATTTTGGTTTTCTGATGGACAAAAAGTAGGTAGTTTATCCAGTCTTGCGTCCGGCCTGCATGCCAAAATGGGCGAAGATTCCCCCGTGGATGCCCCCGAAGATGATGGGTTTCGGACGTTATGCACTATTGCATCATACGACGGAAAATTCTAAATAATTTAACCAATCGTTCTCCTGACTGTTCATTCGCACACGAAGAAACTCTTGCGCGATTGTACTTTGTGCGTCGTTCTTAGGCTTGTTGGCATCGTGATTTAGAGAATGATTACGCAACACCGGTGTTTCGATCAAGGGCAGATAATTTAACCATTCCGCGGACTGTGGGCAAAGATAAGGGACGGAGTATGTCGCTGAGTATGTTTCATATTCTTGTGGGCTTCTTCGGGATGATGGAAAATATTACGACGAGAGGGTTTAACCACAGGATTTGACTGGTTTTGCTTGACATCAATACGACTTCGGTTAGCGTGCTCTGACTGTTGATTTGCTGTCTGACGGCTTGGTCTCACAGTAATTTCTTTTTTCGAAATTCGATCAGAGTGACCCACGCAAGCACAACTGCCATAAAAAAGATCAGATTGTTGATTGGGCTGACTTTGTTTAACTTTATCTGAAACGGCGTGACTTGAATTGATTTGGCTATGATTTACTTTGACAGCTTTTTCTGAATTTATGTGCATAATCGCTGCTCTAAAATATTCATTTATCGCCTCGGTTGATTTGATTTTACTATCACTAAGGGGCTGTTTACGTGATTCCGGATTCAGTTTCATTCCGGATTGAACGTGAATTCAAACCGCGTTTACATAGGAATTCTATCCCAGGATCGAAAATCGCAAGAAATTTGAAATTTAAAGATGGCGATCAACAACACTATAGCGGGTATGTTTCTTTCAACGATTTATGCGCTTGGACATTTCAACATATGCCTAAAACTGATAATTTGGCGAAGAATAAACATAAAGAAAAGGGGAAACGCAATACTAGCAACGATAATCGATGCGGTCGCAAGTAAACAAGCATTTAATTCACCTTTAATTTATAATGAGGTCGACAAAGAGCGACAAAGAGCTATTTATATTGAACAATATGACGTCGTCGCAATTCCTGTCTCTAGTTTCAAATTGTCGTCTATAAATGTTAAAAGCACACATGTGTTGTTCGTTTCAGTCTTCTAGGTCGTATTTTTCATTCCGGAATGAAATCTCGCTCCGCCTTTACATGACACCGGAATGAAATTTCAATGAAACTCAATCCGGAATGAAAACTCAATCCGGAATGAGAACCGGAATGAACTCAATCCGGATTGAGGTGCATCTCATTCCAGATTCATGTAAACACCTAAAGGGATTTTAACAGAACCGGTATGAGTTCAATCCGGAATGAAACTCAAACCGGATTCATGTAAACAGCACCTAAGGGAGGTTATCGTATCCTTCCCTGTTTTGCTTAATATCGATACGACTTCGGTTAGCGTGCTCTGACTGTTGATTTATTGTCTGATTTGGTCTCACAGTGTTTTCTTTTTCCGAAATTCGATCAGAGTGACTCACGCAAGCACAACTGCCATCAAAAAGATCAGATTGTTGATTGGGCTGACTTTGTTTAACTTTATCTGAAACGGCGTGACTTGAATTGATTTGGCTTTGTTTTACTTTGACAGCTTTTTCTGAATTTATGTGCATAATCGCTGCTCTAAAAGCTTCATTTATCGCCTCGGTTGTTTTGATTTTACTATCAAGGGAGGCTATGGTATCCTTTAGTTCGTCAACTTCCCTGTTTCTTTCTCTCACAAAAATAGTCAGGTCTGTCTCAAGTCGCATGCATTTTTCCCTTTCACTAAAAAGTTCTTGTTTGAGAAGGGTTATTTCATCTTCTTCCCGTGACGATTTCCTAACCGCCGAGGCTAATTTAGTTTCAATGCTAATAACTAAATCAAGTTTGACCCCTTCAAGATCAGCAGCCAAAACTCCACAATGACAACCGCAATTAGTACCTTGTAAAGTATCACAT
Source organism: Chrysogorgia sp. JL179-B06 (assembly GCA_035772405.1). Taxonomy (NCBI): domain Eukaryota; kingdom Metazoa; phylum Cnidaria; class Anthozoa; order Scleralcyonacea; family Chrysogorgiidae; genus Chrysogorgia; species Chrysogorgia sp. JL179-B06. The sequence goes on along the minus strand of JAYKKM010000351.1, from coordinate 4,975,950 downwards.
TGAAAAGGATTTGATCTCACCTCATATTCTCCCGCTTGGCCATCGTTCATGGGCGAATGTTCTGGCACTATAACCGGTATGTTAGAGTGAGGTGTATCAGATCGTAATGACGACAGGTTATCCGGTAAACAGACATCATCGACTGTGTTCTGTCCCGACTCACAAAGTATTGATGTCTCACAGACTTTAGTCAACGTTTCTTTTAATGTCACGCCTGCTTTTCCCTCCAAGTAAGAGTCAAGTCCAAGCTAATGCTTGTAAACTTCTTAGAGTTACCACCCGGCGAGGTCCACTTGCCATGTTGGTCGGTGACACAATTAACACATTTATTTAATAGATCAAAGCTTCCTGTCCAACCAATACGTTTTCCGTCATAACTCAGATATGAACAATCTTTGAGCTTGTGGATTTCCTCTAAGTTCCATTCCGTGGAGTTAAAACTCGAGCAGACTAGAGAGCTCACGAGGTTAGAACCGTCCGACATTTTGTATGTCAAAAGTAAGACATACATGAGCAGGGCCGCCGAGAGCCAAGATAGGGGTCGGCACTAGATCATGGTTGAGATATGTCAAATGTGCGGCTGCTAGCTTACAGTACAGCGGACAACTTTGGCAGGTACCTTCGAAATAGATATGTTTTTTTTATTACCTCGGTTCTTTAAAAAATCCGCTTTAAATTTCGGGTAAAGTTAAGCGGGGTTTTTAAAGAACGAGGAAAAACATAACATATCTATCTTTCTTCGAACACCCGTTCCTCATGTTGTAAGCCACAAACTACTGGAATTGTTAAAGCATTGTAAGAAATAAATTATTAGGGGGTTAGGGTTAGGATCTTTGTTGTTTTGGGGTTGATTACAATCCAATAATTTACTGCTTACAATGCTTTAACAATTCCAGTAGTTTGTGGCTTGCAACGTGAGGAACGGGTGTTCGAAGAATGATAGATATGTTATGTTCCTGTAGTATGTAGATTACAACGTGAGGAACGGCTGCTTCGAAGGCACCTACCAAAGTTGTCCGCTGTACTATAAGCTAGCAGCCGCACATTTGACATGGCCCAGGGGAATGTGGGGTTATGGTCTTTGTATAGGTTAGACAATAGTCACGAGTGCTCTATTGGATATAGAGTCCCGAGAATTATATATTAATTATATATTAATATAGATATTAGGGCCGAAGGCCCGAGTGGTCTTCTATCTAATTCGAGGGACTCTATATCCCATTTGGGCACGAGTGACCATTGTCTAACCGACTTAGAATATGGTCACACCCACGAAGACACCCATGCTCTATATAGAGAATACTAACGAGGCTTTGTTTTCCTTTGTTTCAAAAGCGTATTAGTATGTTCTATATAGAACATACTATAATGCAACTTCGTTCACAGTGCATTAATTTTGCCTTCACGGCGGTAGGTCGGCGAAAATAGCCCTGGAATCGGTTGGTCTATTCTATAATCCGATTGGCTTGTCATAAAACTCAATTAATTCAGCCGAGTATAATTTATTCTTCTAAATCTGAATGCTGTACTGTCTTCAAATTTTACAGCAAATTAGAAGTGATAGCTTTCGCTAAATTGGATATATGCTTCTTCATACCTTTTGTAAGAGATAACCATGGATGAATGGTGGATTATTAAGCTCGTTAGCTGCTTTTATGCCGACGAATGCTGACATGAACAACTCTGAAGAGCATTGAACATTTCGCAATTATTCAGGTCAACAAAGTAGACAAAGGCAATGGAACAAAGACCACAAAAGTTATCATATCTAAACACCCAGAAATTCTGGGTGTCATGTGACCAGCCGATCCCAGGGCCATGTTCGCCGACCTTCCACCGTGGAGGAAAAATGCCCTGTGCGAACGAGGTTGACTATAATGAGTATATCATACAGCAATTCAAACCGTTTATGGAATATAGAGCATTTAAATAGTGTGCGGTGATTGGCTGAGTGGGGGTGCCATTTTCTAACACGGGCCCCTAAATGCCTTAGAAGCTTAATTATGTGTAGGAGTTGCAAGATGGTTATCGTTTCGGGCCCCTTATTCGGCCAGGGCCCTGGACTAGTTGCCCCGGATAACCCCCTCTAGGCAGGACTGCAATGAGTGTGATGTCAAATCAGAAATTTGGCTTCCTTTTACGCTTTCCGTGTTGTTGAAATTTAAGGTTGAAGATTTAGTGAAAAAATATATTTAGTATATAGCGTTCAAGTATTTCATCATCGTTTGAAATAAGTCAAATAATATTTCTCTAGAAGCAGAATATTGTAAAGGAAATGATGACTGATTTGATGTCACTTATTAACATTTCGGACACGCGAATTTGGTAGTTCTTGTTTCACTCTGAAACTCCCAAAACAACATATCATCATCTCAAATGATCAACATACTCATCAGAAATGATCAAATAATAAAAACGTGTTCGCATTTTAAATTCGTTGCAATATTTTTCAAATAACATACGTCTCTTCTATTGTTTCTACCAAGGGAAGATGGGTTAACTTCCCGGCGCTATATCAATACAATACCTATCAGGAGTCAACATAATTTAATATTTGACCATTTGAGATGAAAAATAAATGTTGTTTTGGTTGTTTCCCAGTAAAACCTGAGCTATACCATATTCTCGTGGCGCAAAGTTTTGTTACAGCACGTAAGTGAAAATCATAGCTATTTCTACAGTTATTTATCATTGTGCATGTCCAATTTGAGAGACTTAAGTAAAAAATTTAGCGCGCTTTGAGAATATGCTGTAATCTTAATTTCATTCCAAATATTCTTTAATGCGAGCCTCGCTATAAACAAACGCCGCACATGCGCATTAGGGATTTATTAACTTTAAAGGGATAATCCAGCCCCAAGCAAGTGTTACTTCAATGAAAGTTATTTGTCACCTCACATGAGAATGGGCAATTTGGTTTTCTAATCTTTTTAGTTTGAGAGAAATTTCATTGATTTGGCTTTGTTGATCGTAGTTTTGATAAATTGAAGGCCGCCATTTCGTTCTGATTGCGGGTGAATGCGGTCGCTCCCGTTAAATTTTTACGTCATTGAGTGATAGATGCCTATGAAAAGAAATCCTACACAATAGTGTGAATAGAATTCCGCACAATAGGTAAAGAGCACGTTATTGTCGTGCTATTGTGCACGGTTTCTTTGTATAGTGTTTCTATCACTCAATGACGTCAAAAAATAATGGGATCGACCGCATTTGCCGAAATCAAAACAAAATGGCGACCTTCAATTTACAAGGTGGAGGCTATTTCTGATACGGTAGAGCACCTAGTCACGAGGACTTTGGTGATTGTTTATATAACATACATGCTTCGTTCTTTAAAAACCCCGCTTTAAATTTCTGTTTCGATTAAGAAAAGGAGGGCTGTTAAAAGCAGGGTTATTACTGAATGGAAACAGAAATTTAAAACGGGGTTTTTAAAGAACGAAGCATAATATATGTTATATAAAAAATCACCAAAGTCCTGGTGACTAGGTGCTCTGCCGTATCTGAAATAGCCTCCACCAATTTACAAAAATACGATAAACAAAGCCAGATTTCTCTCAAACTGAGAAGATTAGAAGAAAATTAATATACCCATTCTCATGTGAGGTGACAAATAACTTTCATTTAAGCAACACTTGTTCTCTGGATGGAGTATCCCTCAATTTAAAAAAACACTTAAAGAAAATATAGCAATCTTTGGATAGTGGCTTTCGCTGATATTTTTCTTTGCCTTCATTTTTTAAGGAACAAGTTGTTCCCGATGGTTTACAGATAAATGAAGTCAAGGATGAAGATGAAGCCAAGTTCAGCACATTTTCTCGCAAAAAATAAACATATTTATTAAAGATAATTAATATAGTTAAAAATATATATAGGCCGTGTTACTGTATTTTGTACATTTTAGAAGTAGTATAATACTATAATAGTCGATTGTAAATTTTGCAACCTAATTGTTTACGCTACACGCTCTATATAAATTAAGAATTAGTCAACAAGTTAATTGTTTGTCTAATTGTTTTCGTAAATATATTTCTACTAAAGTAGAATGGGGTAACCCGTGTAGTTAGTGGAGTTCACGGTCTTACTGACTTTAGTGCATTTCCAAAGTTTCAGCATCCAAATAAATTAAGCTAATAGAAAAGTTCATAATATTGCAAGATGAATTTGGAGAATTTGTCCAATTTCGACGCCATATCTGTTTCTCAATTATTACATCACTGAGTGCTTCTATTTCGTATTATGCCTAAGAAGCTCCTACACTTTCTCTAATGAGAAACTAAATAGTTTGTCTCGACTAATTTCCATCCAAAGACACAAACAACAGTTATAACTATGTGATCGCCATCAAAACAACTGCACTGCCGATAAGGAAGCACTCAATGACGTCATATTTTTAAAACAAATATATCCTCGCTATATTTTCTTAACTGAATTGAAAAGAATACTGAAACTTTGCGAATAAACTAAAGTTATCAAAGTTTTGAAGCTTGGCATGGCGATGTTTTAACGAAATAAAATCAAACGTTTGCGTTTATACACCATGTTTATTTAAAGCAAAAATTCACTGAGCTTAGAAGTCACGAAGTCCTGAGTTTACGGGACGAAAGCTCAGCGAATTGTATCATTAAACATGACTGTATGACCGCAAACGTTTGATTTTATTTCATTAAACTAAAGTTAGTTAGATTTTTCATATAAACTTCATTTGTATTTTGGCTGGAGTACACCTTTAATTATAAACTTGCTTGACCATAAAAGCAATTCTAAATATATCTTTCGGCCAGCCATTTTCCCTACACTTTCTGACATTTAGTAATCAGAGACAAAAATAAATAAATAATTGTTTGAAAACGCAAAATATCTTTTGACTAATGCACATTATGCCGAATCTTATTCAGACGCATTATTTAGAATCTTTACAAAATGGCGCTCATTGTTTCAATTTAACGTAATGGAATCCATCTGCGTCAAGTTGCTTTATCCAGTATTAAGCCGACAATAGGATTTTGTAATTTAGTGTGTATTGGGGAAATGCATTGCGCTAATTATCTTTATAGTTTACACATTTTTACTCTGCTTCATTCTTTCCTCTAACCATGCTAATTTTTGAACAGTTTTTGTAAGAATTATCAAACATTGCAATTCAGAATGGTGAATGCGTTTTCTAAAGCAATATTTCTTTATTTTTTTCAATCAAACAAAGTAAAACTTTCGTTTGACAAATTTACAGAAATGTTCTTGTTTAATATTAAACTACAATTATATATTGTTATTCTGCGTAGGCAGTTTAGAAATACAAATTGAAAACTCTAAAAGGGTGGTGTACTGTCAAAAAAGGCCGACATATTAAATAATTATTGACCTACCTTCTCGATCTATACAGGAAAGTATTTGTAAGTAGAGAGAGAGCGACGAAGGAAGGAGGTTTGCGCCATAGAACCGAAGGCAAATACTTAATTTCCGTAATTTATTATTAATTTATTCCCACATTTATTGTGGATTCAATAAATTATTAATTAATTATCAATTAATTGTTAATATTAATTAATTAATTATTAATTTATTATTAATTATCGATAATTTATTGTTTTTATTCATTCATTTATTGTGGATTCACATTTATTGTGAATGGCTTTTGGTAATTTTCTTCTTGGTTTCTAACGCAGGTTCCGTCTTAATTCAGTTGCTTTTTTTACTTAACCTCTTCGTTAGTACAGTATCCTTCGCTTAATTTTACACCAGCAACTGTTAGGCATCTATTTGCCGTCCTTTTAAATGATTGGAAACAATAAAGAAAAGCAATATTAATGATGGTACAGTACATTTATTATTCGGTATTTTCAACGAAGACGCCTAGTTCTCTTTTATTTTCATTCAAGTGAAGTCAAAAAATTTCCTGCGAAAACTTATTAATCTGTCCTCGCAGCATAAAGCTGGGAGGTCCATATCATAGATTATAAGCCGACAAAGTCGGTTTTCTTTGATCTACTGCGGTATATATATATTTAGCAAATAGATTCCATTTTGCCGTTGTCTGTTCAGTTATAGATGCACAGATGACGTCAGAACGTGGTAAGAACAAAAAAGTGGCCCACGAGACGATAGTCGGGTGGGTCACTTATGTTCTTACCACGTTCGGACGTCCTCTGTGCATCTATAACAGAACAGACAACGGCAAAATGGAATCTATTTGTTTTATACAATAAAAATTGAAAACAAACAATTCAACAGGCTTATTAGCTCTTTGGCAATTTCTGGGGCATGAAAGAAGATAAAGCAGTCGGCTGACGTGATCTGACGTGATCCGTGAATCTGTCCTCTAATAGATCATGGCCAACAACCAATGAGAATGCACGTAGTAAACAAGTTATTGTATAAATATATATATATATATATCACGAATATCCCGAAAATCGGTGCTGTAACATAATATATACAGCACTCTTGCCAATTACTTACATCAAATTAGTATCCCAAGAGAAAACGTCCTAATAAGAAAGTTACTGCGCCCTCGGTTTATAAACAACTAATTGACCTCGTTCGGTTCAATAACCTATATCTTACAGTACAGATCGAGCTAAGACATATAATATATAGTGTGTATGACCTCCTGCGAACTATTTCGGCATTACGCCAACCTTTTAGAGTTTTCGAATTGTATTAAAGGGATACTATAGCCAAAAAACAAATGTAGTTCATATGAAAAATCTTACAGTTCTTTAGTTTATTTCCTATCAATTTAGTGCAATATTACCACCAGCAAAATTGCCACCAGAAAAATTGCCAATTTTGACAACATATTGCTTTGGAAAATATGACGTCATTGAGTGATTCTTTATCGGCAGTAGAGTTGTTTTGATGGCGATCACATAGTGATAGCAGTTGTAAATGCTCTTTGGACGAAAATTAGTCGAAATGAACTATTTAGTTCCTCAAGCAGGAAATTGGGAGCTTTTTAGGCATAATACGAGATAGCATCACTCAGTGACGTCATATTCGAGAAACAAATATGGCGTCGAAATTGAACAAACTCTCCAACTTCAACTAGCCATATCTTCTTAACTAAATTGATACGAATACTGAAGCTTTGGAAATAAACTAAAATCAGTACGATCTTTCATATATGAACTATATTTGAATTTTGGCTGCAGTATCCCTTTAAAACAATATACTGTATTCAGTTGATGTAAAGTCTTTTAGAGGATTTAAAGATGTAAAGTCTTTTAGAGGATTTACACAAATTAGACAGTGAACTTTGCTATTAGAGAAACCGAACGAGCTAGAGGTTGAAACACTACTTGTTTCCAGTTATCAATATATATATTTATTCAGAAGTATACAATATCTTACCATTAAGGATTTTCACCCATTAAATCTCATGGCTGTTTTTGATCTCTCCAGAGCAGCAACTTTACTTATTATTCTTACCTTAAATCTTTCTTATTTGCATCACGGAAAATATAAAGACGCCATAACGTTCGACACCTAACTTAACCAGTGAACTCAATATAGATAACTGGAACGATAACTCGTAAAGCAAAAAGTGAGGCAAAAAGTTCCAGGCCCCTACGCGGTTTGCAGGTAGATTTCAGGCCCCCCGTACGCGGTTTGCCCTAAATGCCCAAAGCTTCACAGTCTATGGCCCTGGATCTTCAGTCTCTGCTTCAAGGTAAACGTTTTTGCAGTATTGTAGACCTTATATATTTTTGGTAAATAACTTACTTGAACCATGGATAGCTAGTAAAATAAATTAATTTCACTATCCATGATTGAACTGGTGAATCGCTCAGTAGCTGACTTCGTAATACGCACGCCATGTTTGGCAAACGTTTTCTTCAGAAATAAACCACCCCCAAAGCTATAGAATATATTAAAGGAAAGATAAATGATCTATTAAAAATATGCGTACAGCTTTATCCCTGTAGCTAACTTAGTTTTCTTTAAAAGCGGATAATCGAACATGCCCAAAAATATAATTTTCGTCACGGATACCATCTTGTAAACAAAAACACGAACTTTCGGCTGTCTTCGACGAACATTTTCTTGAGAAATAATCAACTCCCAAAGCTACAATATATATTAAAACAAAGATAAATTATGTGTTTACAATATGCGTACAGCGTATCCGGTCAGCGAACGTAATTTAAAAAGAGCGGATAATCGAACATCCAAAAATAAAAAAAATGTACCTGCACACCCGCGTGGGGGCCTGAAACCTTGCCTCACTTTTTACCCGACTTATGAATGGGAGTTAGCGTTCCATATATAGAGTTCACTGAACTTAACTGAACCATTATACTAGACCATATATGGACGATTGTCATGCTCATTTCTCATAAATGAGTGAATGAGTGTTGAATTCCAAACAGGAATCGAACCTGTAATCTTTTGATTGTCGATGAGTCGCTCTAACCATTGAGATACCGAGATATATTTACTGCCTATATGTATACATGAAATCGTAGTATCGTCTTCGCATAAATTAGCGGAGTAAAAATGGTCAGTGAGCAAAAAGAGTCCCCATCTCTGCAAGGTTGTAACAACCTCGTAATTTAATTAGCCGCCAAGGAAATGTGACCATTTTGAAAGAACTAGCTATATCCAGGGGTTTCCTGATTGGTTAACAGCCTTTAATTTTCCACATAGCCATAGGTTAAGATAAGGTTGAGTTCAGGATACTCTGCTAATCAGCAAGCGCCAATCATATATAGGACCACAAAATCATGTCAGGTTAACGAAACGCTCAAATTCGGACTTTTTTCGACGGCTGGATTGAGAATATGACGAGTTTTAATTTTTCATTTTGTATACACTTTGAAGTCAGTTTATTAGATTTTTGATGAAAATTCATGCAAATATTAGTTCCTGCCCCTTCTTTGCGCTGTGGAACATGGGCGTGCAGATCGAGCAAACCAGCTTAATATAGGAATTGAGTATATGGCTTTTGTGTTTTTTCTTGTCGTTTTAGCGCTATTTTGTTTTGCCATGTGGCGTTGTAAATTTACACGCTCGTATAACGATGACGCTCGTAACCATGACTTTAAGTCTGTTTTAAAGCAATTTGTTGCTGGAAATCTTTCCCAAAACGTTCTTAAAACCTATTTTGTTTGTCTTCAGGTCGATCTAGAAATTTTCCCGCCAAAACTAGTGCAGTATGTACGCAAAACTTATATTGGCTATAGGATGCCAATCAGCGTGTATGCGCGTCATTTTCATGAGTACACATATTCAGTACACAGAAAATCATTTTCATTACACAGAAAATCATACCAGCTAGTAAAAGGTGAATGTAAAAGGCGGAATGACATTGCGAAATGGCGTGCGGAATGGGTTGTGGAATGGGTTGCGGAATGGGTTGCGGAATGAGTTTTGGAACGATAAAAGTATAATTAAAAAGCGCGCCATTTTCCAACATTACCGTTGTGTAGTTCGTACCAGCCTCCTAGTTATTTGGATTGTAACCGTCCCCAAAACAACAAAGGTCCTAACCCTTTGGCAAACGTTTTCTTGAGAAATAAACCACCCCCAAAGCTATAGGATATATCAAAGGAAAGTTAAATTATCTATTTACAACATACGTACAGCTTTATCCAGGCAGCTAACTTAGTTCTCTTTAAAAGCGCGGATAATCCAACATACCCACAAATATAATTTTCGAAATACGGATACCATCTTGTAAACAAAAACACGAACTTTCGGCTGTCCTCGACGAACGTTTTCTTGAGAAATAATCAACTCCCAAAGCTACAATATATATATATTAAAACAAAGATAAATTATCTGTTTACAATATGCGTACAGCTTATCTGGCTAGCGAACAGTTTTCTTAAAAAGAGCGGATAAAAGAACATATCGTAACGTGTTAACAATCCCACATCCCGTGGACTGGTACGAGTGCCATGTATTTGCTCGTCAATGCCTTGTATTTGCTCGTAGGCCACTTCCTTATATGGAATACGTACTAGAAGTACATATGGAAATTTGAGGGGAAAGTTGTCTTAATTTATGGACGTTTATCACCAATTTACCAACAACTATTCGGTTATGATTTTGCTTTGTTTTTTCCTTTTGAATTATTAATGAGTTTGAGAAATATTACATACAAGTATATGGGACATATGTTTATGCTCCTTTATTTATTAACTCTAAATTTGATATATTAAACACTATAATGCTGTCGATGCTCAGCGAGCAAAAATAATTTATTTTATTTCATAAACAGTGTGATACAGCGTTTTTAACCACTGAGAAAAATACGATATTTTTATATGTAAATATATCGTTTACTAGCGAGCCAATGGATCTTTTTTGAGGGAAGTAAAAATCAATTCTCAATTTAGATTGTCCGTGTAAATGTTTATGAAATAAACACATTATTATATACATGGATGCTTAGAAATATGAAATATATTTCTCGTGTTGAACATCCGCTTCGCTCACCATCGTGAGATATTCTGTTCAACACTCGAAATAAATTCTATATTTCTGCAGATCCATGTATTATTTTCTATTTAACACTTTATTTTGAATGGTTTACCTGACTCGTTTAACCTTGTGGTTATATCATGAAACCTGCACGAAATTCTGTAATATAAATTATTTATCTACTTAAATCTTGTGCTTATATATATGAGTGCTCAATAAAAGCTTCTTCTTAACAAAGTCCACTTGCAATACACTTCACGCGATGTAAATAAAAAGTGGACAATGACATATTTTGTCATGTTGTACAGCCAGCTTAACCAGTCTCTATTGCTTAAATGTTGTATTGTAGTATATATATATATATATTGATCATGCAAGGGCAAGACTAAAGTTACTTTTTATATATCATCACTAGGCTGGCGAATTTTGGACGGTTTCTAGTAGTATTTCTTACCATAATCATATACCCTGAACAAATATTAAGCCTGATTTTCACTGAACAAGACGCTCTATTGAGCGTGTAGTTGCTGGGGTTATTAAAATAGTAGACTTTCGCAAAGTCCATCGTCTTTGTTTATAACGAAGGAATTTTCAAGAAATTTGCGGAAATCTATTTGCGGAAGTGCGTCGACTTGAAGCAAGTCTATTAAAATAGAGGCATGTGATAAATGCTGGCAGAGGTATAACAATATGCATGTGACCAGGTCTAAGAACAAGGAAATCGTCGATTTACGCAATGGTAAACGGGTAACATATTGATCCAACAATTTACTAGAAATTACGTCATTAGAAAATTTCTTGTTGGTAGATACGTATACAACTATAATGAATTCGAATACAGATTATAATAAGACTTCATTGCCTAGAAGAGACAGTTCAGTTTACAAAATTAGCAGATGATACATATATATAGCGAAGTCGAGTCACCAATAACAATATAAAACTTTCTAATCTGAGCAGAGCTTGCCCTATAAAGATAGCCAGTCCGTACTCCTTTGTCTTTGACATTGTAATTTTAACAACAGTCACACATTTCAAACTGTTATGCCTTTTGGTATATTTGCTTAGTTTGTAAATACGTAACTCGTAAGGCTGCTAATACTAATATTCTCAAGAAATAGACATTAAATCATACACAAAACTACATATTATTATTTTATTGAGTTAGTTATTTCGTACTCTAAAGTATTTAATAACATTCAGTTTAATTCCGTGAGCTTGCAGTATGTGTTATTTTTACATTGTACTTATACACAAAAAGCTTCGAGAACAGAAAGAAGATACACTTTCCTTGAACAACAAATATGAACGCCCAACAAACGTACTACTGTAACTGAGCCCCGCGGTGTTAAGCGGTATTACTGAGCCCGCGGTATTAACTAAAACATAGACAATCCCTTGAGTTTGTCCAATATTAACTAAAGTTTATTAACTGTTGAGTGTTATTTGCAACACTCCCACTCACTCAACATGTCACTAAGTCTATACAAGTCCCAGCTTACATCGCAGATATTCAAATTGTCCTCTAGGTAATGGCTTTGTGAAGATGTCGGCTACCATTTCGTTGGTTGGACAGTACTTTGGTTCAATTGTTCCATCTTGAGTTTTCTCCCGCACAAAATGATATTTAATATCAATGTGCTTCGTTCGCTTGTGTACCACTGGATTTCTTGACATAGCGATGGTTCCTTGATTGTCCTCGTATACGGTCATAGCTTTGGAACAATCTACTCGTAGATCTTTCATTAGTTGTCGCAACCATACTGCCTCTTGCGTTGCAAAACAGAGCGCAATGTATTCCGATTCCGATGTTGAAAGTGCCACTGTTGGTTGTTTTTTGCTTGCCCAACTAATAGCACCGCCAGACATGATGAATACGTTGCCAGAGGTTGATCGTCGGTCATCTGAGTCAGAAGCCCAATATGCATCAGAGTATCCCTCTACATGAACATCGGTTACTTGGTACTGGAGGTGCAACTGAGCAGTTCCTTTCAAATACCGGAAGACTCGTTTGACAGCTGTCAGATGCGCCTCTGTTGGTGATGAGTTGAATTTAGCTAGTGTTGCCACTGCCTGAGCAATGTCTGGACGAGTAGCTATTGCTGCGTAGATTAGGCTCCCTATACCATCGACTGGTACTGTACGGCATCCACTGGTTTACTATAACCATCGTCACTCACTAGTTTAACATTGGGATCCATTGGCGTTGACACGGTCTTGCAATCTTGCAATTTGTACTTCTTTAAAATCTTGTTGATATACTGCTCTTGACCGATTCGTAATACACCGTCCTTCATAGTAGCATTAACTCCTAGACAATAATGAAGTTTACCCATATAGTTCATCTTGAAATGGCTTCCCAGCCCAGTCTTCAGCTTGATCATCTCTTCTTCTGTTTCAGTTAGAAGTATAAGGTCATCAACATGAACAGTAACAATCGTTAGTTGATCGTTGAGGATTCGAATAAAGACACATGGATCTGCAGCACTCTGATAAAATCCTAGTGATAACATAAATTATTTGAAGGCATTGTTCCAACAACGTGAGCTCTGCTTTAGTCCATAAAGCGATTTCTTGAGGCGACACACTAGTCCCTCCTTTCCTGGTTCTGCGTAACCTTCAGGCTGTTGCATATATATTTCCCCGTCCAGTGTGCCATTGAGAAAAGCCGTCACTACATCCATTTGATGGACTAACATTCGTCGAGAAACACCAAAAGCCAAAAGAGCCCGGATTGACGAAAAACGAACCACTGGGGAAAAAGTTTCATCATAGTCAATTCCGTACTTCTGTAGAAAACCTTTAGCCACTAGTCGACCTTTGAATCTTTCTATCTTTCCGGTTTCATCGTGTTTGACTTTAAAAATCCACTTACAACTGATAGGCTTACGTCCAGGTGGCAGTTCAACCAACTCCCAAGTCTCATTCTCCATCAGAGATTGGTATTCGGCATCTACAGCTGCTTTCCACTGTGCTGCATGTTCACCATCGAGAGCTTCCTTTAGTGTCACTGGTTCTTCGATGTCGATAACATAAAGGGCTGTATGCTTCGCTGTGGTGATCCCAGCATACTCGTTATGGTAGTACACTGGTGGATTTCTTTCTCTTTCTGAGCGTCTGGGACCGTTCATCCGTTTTTTTCCTGTTCATCCACAGTCCTTGCATCTTCATCATTCATTTCCGTTTCTTCTCCAAGATATTCATTACCCTCTTCATCAAACTTCATTGGAACTTTTGTATGCCCAAAGTCAGTTTCATTGAAGGTTACATCTCGACGAATAAAGATTCTGCGTCGATTCTCATCATATAGCCTGTATCCTTTCTGTGTGCGGCTGTAGCCAACAAATCTCATCTTGATAGCCTTTTGGTCAAGTTTTCTGGCGATTAGCGTCAGGAACATGAGCATAAGCAGTGCAACCAAAAACACGTATATTAGAAACATTTGGCTTCTTTCTATACCATCTTTCATAAGGGGTTACTCCAGTCGTAGGTCGTAACGAGTCGGTTTCGTGTATAGGCTACATTGGAGACAGCTTCTGCCCAGAAGGCCTTGGGTACTGCAGCATGCAGGATCATAGAAAGAGCTGTTTCTTGAAGTGTTCGGTTCATGCGCTCAGCTACCCCATTCTGTTGTGGGGAATGCGGCACTGTAGTCTCATGACGTATGCCTTTATCCTTCAGGAAGTCTTGAAACTCAGCAGATGTGTATTCACCGCCATTGTCTGTCCGTAACGTCTTAATCTTGCATTCAGCTTGGTTTGTCACTGCTGCCTCCCACTCTTTGAATTTTTCCAGCACTTCAGACTTATGCTTCATTGGGTAAACAGTGACACATCTGGAATAATCATCTATGAAGGTCACAAAGTACTTTGCACCTCCAAAGCTTTCGGTTTTCATTGGTCCTGCAACATCACTGTGGACCAGCTCCAGCCTTTTCGTTGACTGAATTTCTCCCACTGGCTTAAATGGCGCTCGATGTGCCTTTCCTTCTGCACAAGCCTCGCAAAAATCCAACTTGCCATTTCCAGGTATGTCAGCACCTGTGATAAGTTCCTTTGCAGCCATGGTTTTCATTTGACCAACATTTAAATGTGCCATTCTTTGGTGCATGCATAGATCCAGTTTGATACTGGTTTCTTTAGCAATCGATGCCTGGTTTCCAGGTTTGTCAACTTTGCAATCAAGACGGTACAAGTTCCCAACAAGTCGACCACGCGCTACTACTTTGCCTTTGGAGTCTTTAAATCCAGCAGAGGGTGTGGTCCAAATTGCACCACCTTGCCTTTGGAGGCAACTGCACGAGCACTAAAAAGATTAGCGGCTAACTTTGGGACATACAGTACCTTTGTCAGAATCGATTTCTGTTGATCTTTTGCCTTGTTTCCAAGTAACATAGTGATGTTTATTTCTCCACATCCATAGGCATTGACAGAATAACCATCTCCAAGAGCAACAGGTTCCGGTTCAGAGAATTCACAATAGTTTACTAGTAAGTCATGATTAGCAGTCATGTGCTGCGAAGCACCTGAGTCGATAATCCAGCTATCAACCCCTTCAGCTACAATAAATCCTACAGCAAATACATTACTCCCAGAGTCCTCGTTGCTGTCTCCATCAGCACTTTGCTGGAGTTGCTTTATGCTCAAATTTACTGTAACGTTCTTGCTGTTCTTTCTTCCTTTGGGGACAATTTCGAATCATATGATTTTCTTCCCCACATCCAAAGCATCTAATAGGCTTTCGATTTGACTTGTCATGCTGCAAGGCAGTAGCACCCTTGTCAATTCCACCACCACTGGTCTGATCCTTGTTTTGGTTACGCTTCTCTTCCTCGCTTAAGATCGTGCTTGATGCACTTGAGCTAGGCTAAGCTCATCTCCTTTTGCAGTTAATGCAGTTATCAAGGTGTCATATGATCGTGGAAGGCTGAGTAGCAGTGCCACCATATGTTCATCTTCAGGAATTGGTGCCTTGATGGCTGCCAGTTGGTTTGTAATTTCTTTCATTCGGCGAAGATGTTCGTCGAGAAAATCGCTTTCTTTCATTTTCAAAGAAAAGAACTTCTGCTTCAAAAACAATTTGTTTAGTACAGTATCTCGTTCAAAGCGTTTCTTAAGTTTATCCCAAATTTCCTTTGGCGTTTGACATTCAGTAATCAGATACACAAGATCCGAATTTATACTCGTGACAAGGAGAGCTTTTGCTTTCTTCTGAGCCTTTTGAAAAGCTGCTTGAGCCGCTGAACTGCTGTCTGATACAGCCGGGCTAGTTGTCGATCCATCAACGTGACCCCACAATTCTCTAGCTTCCATTATAGCTTGCATTTGATATTTCCATATTTGCCAATTTTTTGCTCCCACTAGTTTGTCGATAAATAACTTGTCTTCTTGCGCCATTCTGAATGATTTAATCAGAAGTTTCTTTGATTGGTAGATCATAGTTCCGAGGGTGTCTGGGTCCATAACCTGTTATTTTTATATTGTACTTATACACAAAAAGCTTCGAGAACAGAAAGAAGATACACTTTCCTTGAACAACAAATATGAACGCCCAACAAACGTACTAACTGAGCCCGCGGTGTTAAGCGGTATTACTGAGCCCGTGGTATTAACTAAAACATAGACAATCCCTTGAGTATTTGTCCAATATTAACTAAAGTTTATTAACTGTTGAGTGTTATTTACAACAATATGTACGTCGGTACGAATAACACATATTGGGTCTTATAAGACTCAACGGCATGCAGCCCTTAATACAATAATTTCAGTCTTCGATATAATATTTGTGAGCCAGCCCACTTTATCCTTCCTTTATCAATATATTTTTCACATGATCAAACCAAAAAGATAAAACCTGAGATTTTCCACTCCTAGTACGGTCGCCATCTTTAATTTATTTCCCAGAGTGCCTCCACTTTGAGAAGTTTCAAATTTCTTTGATAAGTGCCAAAATTGGAATTTGACTTCAAAACGCCAAGTATATTTATTGCAAAAAACGCGCAGAGATGACGTTATTTTCATAAAAAATCACACTGGTTAAGGCATACGATATTCCCCTGTATGTATTTGCTTTTCTACACTTCGAACTTCCTTCAGAATTTGCTATATTCCTTCGTAGACTATTAAGACCTATATTTTGCTTACATGAAGTATATCATTTTGTAACGTACGAAATTTGTTTGGAGATTGGAGAAAGGAGAAAAATGTCAACCGAAACCTATAGTCGTTGTTGCCCAACGACTAATAAATCTTATGGCGAATTTGTTCGCTAGAACCCACATTTCTACTGTGAAAATTGAATAGATTGGTAATTAGTTCCAGCTTATAAAATAACAGAAAAAGTCGCTTCGCCTATAGTGGAAAACTTATTGGCACAAAAAAGCTTATTGGCACAAAAATATTCACATGCAGTTCATTGTAACTCTTATTTATCTATCTAACATCGTCACCGTTCAACTAGCTTACTAATATCGACACCGTTCTGTCTCCGTTTACTTTGCTTGCGTTGATTAGCTCAAAAACCGAACTAATCAGGTGAAACAGTCTGCTTTTTATCAACAATTAGTCTATTGTACTTGTCTTTGACGAAAAATAAAAGTAACGTGGTGACAGCACAGGTAACCATGGTTACCCAGGTCATCCATTTCGCGCCAAAATGTCCCATGGAAACAATCAAGAATATGGCTTGTAGAAAATAATCAGTAAACTTGATGACAGACGAAGTGATGCCCTCGGCGACAGGATAAGCTATTTCTGCTCCCAGTTCAAAGAAGAAAGGAAGAGCTCCATTTACAAAGAATCCCGTGGAACCAAAGGCAATGCACAGTAGTAGAGTATGAAATGGTATAGTTTTTGTGAAGATCAAACAGATGACAAGAATCGACGCAGTTGCCAAGGCCATTAACAAAATCAGAAATTCTTTTAAATAGCTTGAAAAATGACTTGCAAATCTACAATACAAAGGAAAGACAAAACTTATGAGCCAGAATCATGTGTTGGTTTGTTTTGTAGCAAAAGTGTTTAGTCTTCTCAATTTTTCCACTCCAAGATGTACATATTCTTAGTAGGAATATCAAAGACCAGCAAAATACACAAAAAAGAGCCATAACATAATTATAAAAAAATAATGAAAAATCTTACATTTCGTTGTTGTTCACAACATCATCAGAGAATGAATATAAATTAATGACATGACAAATATAATGGAAAAGATTGCTATAATTAAAGCTGTTAATTACAAACAATAGAGGATAAGTGTTTGGCACAAAGATACGAAGAAATGATTATAGGATATTGGCATAAAAAATAAATACTTTTTCGATCAAAGTACGTAACTTAAATAACCGGAATATAATAGTGTGAGTAACGTTAGGTAGTTGCAGCTTGATGTTTGTAAAGTTGTAAAGGTTTTGCTGTGCAAGCTGTGTTAAGTTCTCGGCGATACTCAGGAAAACTCCGAGTATAACCAGACAGGACTCGAACCCGTAACCTTCTGAACGCTAGACAGACGCTCTAACCATTGAGACACTGGAACTCAGATGGCAGAGCAAGGTTAATTACAGTATTTAAACTTAAACATATCTTATCGAGAACTTAACACATGCTTGCACAGCAAAACCTTTACAACTTTACAAACATCAAGCTGCAACTACCTAACTTTACTAACACCATTTGACTGAAAATTGACTTTCACAACACGACTTGTAGTCCAACAAGTATTTGTGATAACGGCAAGACTCGTCCCGGGTTTAAATACCGTAATTAACCTTGCTCTGCCATCTGAGTTCCAGTGGCTCAATGGTTAGAGCGTCTGTCTAACGTTCAGAAGGTTACGAGTTCGAGTCCTGTCTGGTACTCGGAGTTTTCCTGAGTTTTCCTAACACAGCTTGCACAGCAAAACCTTTACAACTTTATAATAGTGTGAGGTTGTAAAAATGCTCGTAAAGCATATTAATTACACTGTCAAAGTTGCTCACCTGAACCATTGTCCGCCATCTTGGATGTATTTTCGATATTAGTTTGACGTTAGAACCGGGGTAAAGCGAAATTTGTAACCTTTTTTATCATGTCTTTATAAGTTCGAAACTCGATTTTTCTGAATGCCTTCCTTTTTCAATTGAACCACACCAATTTAAAAAGCATTCCGCGGAAACTCGGCTACTCACAGAGTAGTTTGATCAGTTTATCTCGGGTGTGACGTCATCAACTTCACAGTTATTTAGGCAAAGTATCACAACAAGATGGCGGATGACAGGATTGTCTTTAGAGTAGTTTTGTTCACTTGAATTACCTTCGTATAAGCATGTTTGTTAATCATAAAGTCAAAAATTCGAAAATGTGATTTACGTTGCCAATGTCACAATGTCAGACAAATCGTCAAATTATTTTCATCTATATTTCGTGCTTCGCTTCGCTTATCACACTTTTTTACTTTTAAAGGGACACTCCGGCCCAAATACAAATGCAGTTCATATGAAAGATCTTACTGACTTTAGTTTATTTCCAAAGTTTCAGCATTCCTATCAATTTAGTTGAGAAGATATTGCTAGTTGAAGTTGAAAATTTGTGGATTTTGACGCCATATTGGTTTTGAAAATATGACGTCATTGAGTGATTCTTTATCGTCAGTGGAGTTGTTTTGATGGCGATCACATAGTGATAGTTATTGTGAATGGTCTTTGGACGAAAATTAGTCGAAATAAACTATTTAGTTCATCATGCAGGAAAGTAGAGGAGCTTCTTAGGCATAATACGAGATCACGTCACTCAGTGACGTCATATTTGAGAAACAAAATGGCGTCGAAATTGGACAAACTCTCCAACTTCAACTAGCCACATCTTCTTAACTAAATTGATAGGAATGCTGAAACTTTGGAAATAATCTAAAGTCAGTAAGATCTTTCATATGAACTACATTTGTATTTGGGCCGGAGTGTCCCTTTAAGGACAGGATACCCAAGGTTCTTACTCGCATTGTATATACGAAACGTAAGATTTTTCATTAAATATGCTATCGCTCTTTTCCGTATATTTTGCTGGGCTTTATTGAATACGATTCAGGCCTACCATCTCTATTGCTACGATGTACATAAGCATGGCGCTCGTGGCTAGATGGGATACTATGGCGATATTATCACCCTCGCTTCGCTCGGTCAGTCGACTCGGCAGTGTAGGTTAATCATGTTGATTAATTTTTAAGTAAAGTTAACATTATAGAAAACTGATATTAAAATTACTGCCACTTACAGTGAAAAAAATATTCCTGAGAATGCACCACTTATTACGGCGATGAACCCTAACCATCCGGCAAATGTCTGGCCAACGCCAAACTCCGATAAGTTCTGGTCCAAAACAGAACACCATCCACTGTAAACACCACAGCTTACACCATATAACAGAGCTAACAACACAAAGTTAGGATTTCCCAAGAGTTTCGTTAAGCCGACTTTAAAATCCACTCTTGCAATTCCAGACGATCTACTGGGTGGTTTCGGAGGGCGGGCACGAAAATGAAGAAATATGCAGACAGATAAAACAGCCATTAGGCTTGCTTCGGCAACAAAAAGTGTGTTGATCTGATTATAGTATTTCTTTCTTTGCGCTGCGTTTAACGGATAGTTGTCTCCCTGTTTTGTGAGGTTCATTGAACCAACATCATCGACAAGAAGAGGACCAATAATAAACGACAATGCATTACCAATGAAGGCACCGGCCATTACAATAGCCGTCGAGATGGTCCGTTGGTTGCTGGGGAACCACGTAGCCGACAACAGCACCCCGCCGGACAGTGGGATTGGAGAAACGAGTCCATTCAATGTCTGGCCACATAAGATAAAAAATGTTGCAAATGACCAATGTCCTAGTACAGGAATACATCTTAAAACTGCTCCAAGGAACTGACATCCTGCTGCCAATAACACAGCCGTACGTAAACCTTGAAAATACAAATAAAAGACTGTTGAGGTTTTTGAAGGTTTGCATGGTGATACAGGCCTCGTATTTGGGAAAAGAAAAGGCATGAGGCCAGTTTGGACTTGAATGTTTCAATGTTTTTCAGGGCATCAAGGCCAGTATTCAGGGCATCATGGCCAATTTCAACTTTGAAACTTCCAATAAAAAGTACATGTATGGTCAAATACCTTGAAACTTGAAAATTATATTACTGTTCATTAACATTAATAATATTATAAAAACTCTGCAAACCGAAACTATGGATAATTACATGTATCGTAAACCGGCGCAACCCAAAAGGATTGCAGACTCTGGTATTAATTAACCGATTATTGTTAGAATATTCAACACTGCAGATATTTCAGCAGAATTTTAGGTTTTATTATCAATTTTACTAATCATACACTTTGTATTACAAAGCTTAATTACTGTGGTTGAGGGCAGGCGACTACTGGCCGTGGATTTCAGTATATTTCGAGGGCATTATAGCGGCCAACAAGCAGCGCATCGACGGCCAGTGGCCGCCGCTAAATTGGAGGCCTGGTGATAAGCCGGATTCACGCTTGTGAAACAAG
>JAYKKM010000351.1:4885000-4950000 GCA_035772405.1 Chrysogorgia sp. JL179-B06 | reverse complement strand
GGAAGTTTGGGAGAACGATAAATCATAGTGGGAACACGAGCCCGTAGGGCGAATGTTTCCACGCGATTTCGGGTTCTCCCAAACTTCCACGAGTGTTTCTATAACGTATTGGAACACGGATGAACACGGATAAAAATGTTTTCTATTTCTTTTATAAAATAACCCGTGGAAGCAAATAAAATGTACAAATATATTTTTTATCAACACGTAAATTCTGCTTACTGCGTA
The DNA here is from genome assembly GCA_035772405.1 of Chrysogorgia sp. JL179-B06. Lineage (NCBI taxonomy): Eukaryota > Metazoa > Cnidaria > Anthozoa > Scleralcyonacea > Chrysogorgiidae > Chrysogorgia > Chrysogorgia sp. JL179-B06. The sequence continues at coordinate 4,949,772 of JAYKKM010000351.1, read as the reverse complement.
TGGCTAATTGATGGCGTTATGATGTCTAATTGATGGCTAATTGATGGCTAATTGATGGCGTATATGATGGCTAATTGATGGCGTATCACGATGGCATAATCCATCCATGTTTTACATATTCATAAGGATTTGTGGTGCAGGAAAATTTCGAATGTTGGAAAATGTATGTATTCCAACACTCGAAATTTTCCTTCACCATAAATCCTTTCAACATGTAGTTTGATCGAGTGAAATGCCAAATATTACCTATAATATACCCAGAATCTTATCCCGGCATTACCACCATATATACAGAACTCGTGACTAGGCTCTCGGCAACGGCTTCCGTAGCTCAGTGGTCAGAGCACTGCACTAGCAATCGCAGGGTCGCGGGTTCAATTCCAGCCGGAAGGCCTTGAAGTTGCATTTTTCGCAACTGCAGGTCCCGGTTTGGTCTTAAAATGTATATATTCCAACACTCGAAATTTTCCTTCACCACAAATCCTTATGAACATATACTTTAATCGAGTGAAATGCCAAATATTACCATGTTTTACATAGCCTGATATACAGTAAACACGGTAACTGACCAATCACAGCGTGCGTAAGACACGACTTATTATATATATATATATATATATATATATTATATATATATATATATATATATATATATATATATATATATATATATATATATATATAATATATATATATATATATATATATATATATATATATATATATATATATATATATATAATATATATATATATATATATATATATAGAAAGGATTTATGGTGAAGGAAAATTTCGAGTGTTGGAATACATACATTTAAGACCAAACCGGGACCAGTTGCGAAAAATGCAACTTAGCGGCCTTCCGGTAGGAATTGAACCCGCGACCCTGCGATTGCTAGTGCAGCGCTCTGACCACTGAGCTACGGAAGCCGTTGCCGAGAGCCTAGTCACGAGTTCTGTATATATGGTGGTAATGCCGGGATAAGATTCTGGGTATATTATAGGTAATATTTGGCATTTCACTCGATCAAACTACATGTTGAAAGGATTTATGGTGAAGGAAAATTTCGAGTGTTGGAATACATACATTTTAAGACCAAACCGGGACCAGTTGCAAAAAATGCAACTTAGCGGCCTTCCGGTAGGAATTGAACCCGCGACCCTGCGATTGCTAGTGCAGCGCTCTGACCACTGAGCTACGGAAGCCGTTGCCGAGAGCCTAGTCACGAATTCTGTATATATGGTGGTAATGCCGGGATAAGATTCTGGGTATATTATAGGTAATATTTGGCATTTCACTCGATCAAACTACATGTTGAAAGGATTTATGGTGAAGGAAAATTTCGAGTTTTGGAATACATACATTTTAAGACCAAACCGGGACCAGTTGCGAAAAATGCAACTTAGCGGCCTTCCGGTAGGAATTGAACCCGCGACCCTGCGATTGCTAGTGCAGCGCTCTGACCACTGAGCTACGGAAGCCGTTGCCGAGAGCCTAAAATGTATATATATATATATACATTTTTCGCAACTGGTCCAGGTTTGGTCTTAAAATGTATGTATTCCAACACTCGAAATTTCCCTTCACCATAAATCCTTTCAACATGTAGTTTGATCGCGTGAAATGCCAAATATTACCTATATATATATATATATAGCAAAGTGAAAAGGTGGTAAACTGCCAAGAATTAGTGACGAGATACTGACGTTTCGAGCGGAGCCCTTCATCAGAGTAAGACGAGATGAAATAAAATAAATAGGGCTTATATATATGCCAAAAGGGTGTCACAGGTAGAGAGTAGCCAATCGAATGCACGGGAAATAAACTTTTAGACCTCGCCGTTCAGAAAGCTTTTCTCGTCCCCCGTTTAGACGCCCTTGAACCATCTTTGGAACGAGTTTCAAACAATAAAATTCCTTTAGTTCTAACATTTCATCCTTTCAATTTTAAAGTTAAAAATATTATTAATCGGAATTTTCACATTTTACAAAATGATCCTGAGACGTATTTTCACCGACAACCCTTTGGTATCTTTTCGCCGTAATAAAAACATTCGTGACTCCTTAGTACATAGTGCCCTTAAACTTAATACCTCGGCACCAGCGGGAACATTTTCTTGCGGCCGTTCCCGCTGTAACACATGCCCTTTTCTCAATCCCACTACAGTTATTACTGCCCCCAAATTCGACCACACAATCCGTCATGCTTTTTCATGCACGTCCACCAACATAATTTATTGCATTTCTTGCGATAAATGCCCTAAATCTACATCGGTGAAACAGGGTGACGCCTTTCAGACAGGTTTGCTGAACATCTTCGTTCCGTGAGGATCAATGATGGTGACAAACCTGTAGCCCGCCATTTCAACAGCTCCAACCATTTGGTTTCAGACATTAAAGTCTGTGCCATCCTTCCCATTTCCGGTGGCAACGATAACCGCAAGCGGCAAGAGAAGCGTCTCATTTTTAAACTTGGCACCACACATCCTCTTGGTCTTAACGAACGTTTTTCTTTTATTTAATTTCGTAAAAGCTTTTTGTCATTTTATTTTGCTTGGAACTTTTTATTATTAGCTTATGAACTTTTTATTATTAGCTTATGCTCATTCCTTTTCAAGTCTTTGTTTCTATTATTATCGCCTAATCCCCTTGAATATTGGACCTGTCATTTCTTCCCACCCCCTCAGTATGCTTATTGATCGACTGTAAAAATAGTAAATGACTTAACTTTTCCCATCTCATTAATAATTAGTTAGTTTATTTCCCGTGCATTCGATTGGCTACTCTCTACCTGTGACACCCTTTTGGCATATATATAAGCCCTATTTATTTTATTTCATCTCGTCTTACTCTGATGAAGGGCTCCGCTCGAAACGTCAATATCTCGTCAATAATTCTTGGCAGTTTTACCACCTTTTCACTTTGCTATATATTCAAAACACTGTCTACGCAGCACTCTACTTTATATATATATATATATATATATATATATATATATATATATATATATATATATATATATATATATTATATATATATATATATATATATTATATATATATAAATATATATATATATATATATATATATATATATATATATATATATATATATATATATATATATATATATATATATATATATATATATATATATATATATATATATAAAGAAAATTGTTGTAAAGCCTCCTGTATACAAGAGCCGGTGATAAGCTCGCTAAAACTTTAGGAAGTCCTGCGAGAGGCTTCGCTCTACTTCGTCGAAGATGAGATGTCTTCCTCATGTAGAGATTTGAGAGTCGGGGCGATGTATAAATATGTATATGATGTTTGACTGTTCTGACCGTGTCTCAATAGCTCAGTGCAGGTTAGAGCGCCGATGCGTACATATATTTTCATATACATATATTTGACCATTAAATCCTCTCTTCATCTAGAGAATATATATATATATATATAAGAACTGAGTCGAAAGCTCAAGAATATATTAGAATATATTATACTAGAAATATGTTAAAAATCGATACTAAAATGGTCAATATCCTTATATTTGTCATTGAAATGTTTAAATATTGCCTTCTTAAAAATCGTTAAGCCTTGAAGAGTTTTTAGTCCGTTTGGAATTGAGTTCCAAAAACGTATAGAAGAGATGGTGAAAGACTTCTTCCTCCTTCGGTTTCCCGTTTAAACCTAGGACAAACAAGAATTTTTGATCCGTGTCTATAGTAACCCTTTCATTTTTGTCTGCATTCCGTAACAACATTTGAGACATATATAGTGTAAGCAGGACAGTCTCCGTAAAGGCGTTTATGTACATGTATCAGTATTACACGCGCTGTGCGTTTTTTTGAGTTTGAATACATTCATGATATTTTCTTTGGAGCAAGAGATGCAGACCGTGGAGCCATAGAGCAAGATTGGCTTAATCATCGCGTTATAGTAGAGTTTCCTTTGTTCCAGAGGCAAAAAACGTCTGATCTTCCTGAGTACGCCGATTCGCTGAGCTACTTTATTACATAGATTTTCAACATGCTGATCGAATGTCAGAAGACTATCAATCGTTATTCCTAATAGTTTGTACGTACTTACTAATTGTTCTAGCTCGGTAGAGTTCATGTATAAACTTAATTGAGGATTTTCCATTTTTTTATTCAGTCGCTTACCAATAACCATCATCGATTTTGTCTTCGATTCGTCAAGAATCATCCTATTTACGTCCTAAAGGCAGTCAGAGATAGCTCGAGGTGCGGTCTTATAATCGGACGAATAACTTAAAGTGATGAGTATTGATGATTGATGAATATCAGAAACAGAACTGGTCCAAGAATACTGCCTTGGGGAACCCCCATACTTACAGCACTTTTTGTAGAATGATGTCCTTCAACATTCACGTAATGGGTTCTACCACTCAAGTAATCCTGAAATAGAGGTACTGTAGATGTTTACCCACTCGCAGTGTCTTACTGTAAGTTTCAACAACAATAGATTATGGTCAATGAGGTCGAATGCCTTTTTGTAATCAACAAAAACAAGGCCCGTTATCTTGTCTCTATCAAGATCAAGCAGGAGTTGATCCACTATCCGTAGGAGTGCTGTTTTCGGTGGAAAATGATCTTCTGAACCCGGATTGAAATCGATGCAGCAAGTCGTTCGCCCTCAAAAAAACTACATATGTATTCACAAATGTGTTTCTCCAATAACTTCGAGAGCACTGGTAGTAGCGGTTTCCATTTTGTTTGAAAACAAAGGTGACTTTTGCTATCTTCCAGGCATTTGGAAAGGTCTGCATGCATACACATACAATGATTAAGTAATTTTGTGAGGGTGAAATCGCCGGTGCAGCAATTCTAAGTAATTTAGCACTGATACCATCGTCGCCGGTTGCCTTATAGGATGGAATAGACAACAATAATTCTATAACTCGTTTTTGTGTAATTTCAGGAATGTCAAATACGTCGTTACCTTGTTTGACCTTTGTCATCATCTGGGGTTCAGCCAGCGAACTGAGCCCCAACACAGCAATCAACTTCTTTGGTTGGGTGATAAAAAACGAATTCAGTATCACAGCAATTTTTGACTTATCTGTAATCTTTCCGCTGTCTTCATCCAGCTGTTTAATTCCTTTTTTGCTATCTTCGTAACTTTTAGACAGACCCTTTATTAAGTTCCAGAGTTTCTTTGTGTTATTCTTGTTTTCAGTCAACTTATCCTTAAAATACGTTTGTTTCGTTCTGATTTGTCTGGTTACAGTATTTTTCGCTCGTTTGAATGCGTTCCAGTCGGTTTCTAATTGGCTTTTCCTAGCTTTTTTTAGAAGCTTGTCACGGTGTGACAAGTGGGTTGCACTTTTCGTTTTACGCGAATAAATTGATTTAATGGGAGAAATTCCTCAATAACATTGTTAAAGATGTTATACCATGCGTCTATTTTATCGTCACACTCTTCAAACACAAAAGCGCAATCCCATGGGGCTTCTTTGAGCGCTGTAATAAATTGCTGCCTATTAAGATTTTTTTGTCCCTATAGACAATCGTAATAGGTTGTTCTTCCTTGTTCTTATTACGTTTGTCCTGGTAGCAATAATTGGTAGATGGTCTGACAATCCTGAATGATTCACATGCACACAGGGCCGTACTCAGAACATTTTACAGGGGGGTGTAAGCTCACCTCAACCGACTGACGCACTAGCTTGTACCGACTACATCCTATCGATCCAAGCTTGTCAAAACAGTGGCAGATCCAGGGTTGTTCGGAAGAGGGGGCGCACATGAAGAATCGCACGTACACTAGGCGGTTTCTGGGGGCATGGCCCCCCAGGAAAATTTTGCAAAACCCAGAAGTGCTTTTCCGGCGATTTCTGATAAGAATTTTTGCGAAATTAGGGCACCACGCCATTGCTAAAAATGCACGATTACAAAGGGGCATCAAGATTATGAAACACTTTAATATAAACTCAGAAGTAGTACAGAACTAATACACACTTTAGCCTTTAGTCATCTGAAAACGTCCATGGTTTTACCTTGGAACCCATGTTAAAATATCTATGAGTGAAACTGGCTTTTGCAATGAAAATTGGATAAGCTACCAAAACAAATCGGTCATATATAATAATATTGCGTTTATCACTCCGACTTCTTCGTCTTGACATGAAAACAGAAAACACTTGTTTGCGGAATTTTAAAGGGGGCGCGCGCCGCGTGCGTGGATCTGCCACTGCAAAATATTGTCTTTCCGTTGGGTGCCTACTAAAATGACCCTGCAGGTCAGCTGGTGAAATGGTTAATTAGTCCTACGTTAATAACGCACTCTCAATGCGAAATGAAAACATGATCAGCTAAAAGTTAATGATTCTACTTGTCCGTGTTAAATCGAACACGTCTAAAATATATTTTCTGCCGACTAAAATATAACTTCTGCCGACTGAAACTCGCGTCACCTACACCCCCCCCCCCCTCCGGGGCATGGCTGCACATTCTTCATTCGTTCGGGATAACTTCACCAAATATGATCCAAGCATGTTCTAGACAAAGGTCTTGTGATGTCCTGAACAATTTGGACCATATGCAAATTACACAGTGTTTTGACAAGCGCATGTTTCCCAAATTTGATTGGTGTGAGGAAATCGATGTTAAAATCACCAAGTAGAATAATTTCCTTGTTGATTAAATACACGTTCTCAATATTCTTTGCTAGCTTCTTGTCGGCTGTTACATTATGCGATGGAGGGCGATATACGCCAGCCACGAAGAGAGGGCGCTTAGACTTGTAGGGGAAAGTTCTAGCCACAGTGTCTCGAATCTCGATGTCATCGGTTTCAAGGTCACTGCGTCGCTTGACTGAGAGTGGTTCTTTTACAAAGGCCAGTATTCCGCCACCAGTTTTCGAATCCTGTCCTTGCGATAAGTCTGATAGCCAGGAATTCCATAGAATGAGACAGGTATATTCTTTGAGCAGAACGTTTCTGTGAGAAATATAATGTCCGTGTCGTTCTGGGTCTTTGTCAACAAGATGTTTCTCTCCTCAAATTTACGTCAGTTAATCTTTGGACATTCCATTGACAGAATTTCAAACCAATTGGTCTTGGTAGGGCAGTTGGATTAATGGATTTCCAGTAGGACCAGGGTTTGTTTCGATATCACCGCAAAAAATTAGGACATTCACAATGAGAATAAGCGAAGAACAGCAGCCGCCTTGTGCGAGTCCAAGATGGAAGCAGTGGCCGAACGCCTCTTGAAGTTTGAAGAGATGTTAGGGCTTGATACTGTAACTCTCTACCGATCGCAAATAGTTTCTTTCTTTCACACACGTCGACTAAGTATCGAGCAGTCCTTTCGTTTTTCTGGTTTTCTCTACCAATAAGAGCTAACAAGACAATTAAATAAGTGAGTTTATACGGAGCTCCAAACACACGGCCCATCTTCATAACGTTCAAAACGAGGTCTCAAATGATCTCAAAGCACGAGTACTGTAGGTTTATATAGTTAGCAAATCAGTAATATAAACAGGCGCCTGGCCATGCAAAGCCTTGAAAGTAATTATAAGTATCTTAAAAACAATCCTTGATCTCACCGGCAACCAGTGAAGATTACGAAGCACAAGGGGAGATATGCTCCGATTTTTTAACCCCTGTAACAAGTCTATAGCAGCTGTATTTTGAATTCGCTGTAACTTGCTCAATTCAGCTTCTAGTAAGCCAGATAGCATGCTATTACAGCTGTCAAGTTTTGATGTTATGAATGCATGCCAACTTCTCAAAGTCCTTTTTTCTCAAATATTTCCTGATCTCGCCGATATTTCTGATAGCCAAAGTGGCCGATTTACAAATGTTAATACACGAGTATTTAATTTTAGATGTCTATCAGCAGCAACACCGAGATCACGTGCAACCGGAGCCAGTTGGATTATCACATCATTGACACATATTTCTGGTATTGGTTCACAATGCATAAAACGTGATGATAGATGGACAATCTCGGTTTTACTTGGATTGCATATACATGTACTGTAAGACCATTTATACTACATGTACACCAGTTGGTGATGTCCTACCAGTAACTCAAGTTTAGCTGGAGCAGCAGGTCGATCACATGGAGATTTTATAGGCATATACAGCTGTGTGTCATCAGCGTACATTATGCAATCAAGACCATGGGCTTTGATCACATCTTCCAATCAGGCGCAAAGAAGAGTGAAAACAGAAGTGGACCCAGTACAGAACCCCGAGGTACACCAAATTGCAATAGTTTGTTTGAGGAATGCGTATTCTTCACCATGACTGACTGTACCGGATAAGAAAGGTACGAATGATACCGGGCTAGTACAGTTCCGCTAAACCCATAACGATGTTTAAGTCTCTCCAATAGAACGGTGTGGTCAATGGTGTCGAACGCATCCAACAGTACCAACACTACTTCCTGATTTTCATCAAGTGCGTAAAGGATGTCATTGAAAACACGCAGAACTGCTGTCTCTGTGCTATGAAAGAGTCTATAAGCAGATTGCATTTTTGCAACGAGGTTATTCTCAATAATATAGTCTGTTGTCTGTCTGGCAGCAATCCGCTCTAATACTTTTACTTTTAACAAGAAAGCCACGTTATAGTAATAGGTCTATAGTTACTAGGGAATTGCTCTTTATCACTAGTAGGTTTTTTAATAGATGGATGAGACCTTTCTTAATAGACAGAGGAAATACTCCTGAGGACAGTGTAATAAAATTATTTCCAGTAGCTAAGCTTCCAAGGCTGTGCGAGCAATGTTTTGGCTGGGTTTGCAGTGAAGTACTGTACTGTATTATAGGGATTGTGAAGGGATGCTCGACCAAAAATGGCCAAAACAGCGTTGGAAGCTATTTAACTCAGAGTATAAGCCACAGAGTTGCCTGCGGAGGAGGCTAAGTATAAGACACAATTACAATGTTCGTCACACAATATCAACTGACAAGTTTTCTGTTACCAGTACATGAGTAATGTACATTTAAACAGTATATTTTGACATAATACATGTATCTTAAAATAGTCTTATAGAAAACAGATCCCCAATTTTCCGAATAGACCTGTGAATTAGAGATATCCACATGGTCTAAATTTGGAAAATCTTCGTTACTTTAACGGTAATTAAATACATCGAATCCCACGCACTAGCGAGGCTGAAAAAATGGGAAAAGTGCCCTCAAATTGAAGGAAATACACTTTCAGAGAATTTTCTTGGGGCCCCTAATGTACATATTTCTTAATGCGTGTCCATCTTTTAACGAAAAACGTGGATGTAATAATGCTTTGGCATAACGATAGAAATTTGTGTTCTTCGCTGGGTTATGCATTAAATCATAGTCAATCGAGATATGGTCTGGAGACTCGGTAAACTTCAAAGTGACTATAATGAGCTACGTTTTGATGTTGAACCGTACCTTATACCGTGCACATCCTTTGTTTTAGGTTTATTAATATTTAAACAACACGGTTGAGCGATTAAACCCAAACGATTCTATTGGATGATTGCTTCATTATACATGTACTAAAATACAATAGGTTAAGTGACCATGCACAAAATTGCATAAAGATGAACAAAAAGATAGAACAAAGTTGAGTTTCCAGACCATATCTTGATTGACTATGATTAAATAGATTAATATTGATGTCATACAGTGATATTATTTGACTGTAATTTATTCGGGCAAGTTATGCTCAGCCCCCTACAAAATTTTACCCGTACGCCTATGCCGGGGGTTTCCCCAACCCTAGCCTATATACCCTTCCACTACCATAAAAGGCAATCTAGATATAAATACTATTGTGAGCAAAATACTTTGTGAGAAAAATGCTTGTGGGCTGCTTGGACATGCGCTGTTTGTTCCAAATGAGCATGTCCAGTATTGGAGCTTCACCTGACTTTTGACATCATGGATAATGGCATTTTTCTTGTTCGTTAAGAGGAAAATATTGTTGACATTGCTTGTTTTGGTCGCTTTTGGCATTGCTTGTTATCCATATAGACAATAATTTTTCGTATTTTTATATGTACAGTGATAAAATTAGATAAAATTTGAGAGTGCAATTATTTTGTTAATTATATCCCTTCTGCAATAGCAAATGCCACAATCTTTTTGGCTCACAAGAGTGTGATTGATAATCACTAATTGCACCCTTTAGGGGTTGTAATCACGTCTCCTTAAGCAACCGATGAAAACTACTGTAGGGTAGCTATCACAATTTGCCAATCACAGACGATACGTGGACGATCGTCAAGCTCATATCCTCAGAAAAATTATTCTGAGTCCCATACAGGAACAACATTGTGTATAACGTATATTGACGTTGCCAATCACAGTTCAGTATACAAGGTATATCAGTTTTTGGTAGGTTTTTTCAAAAATAAAGAAAAATGGAGATTTTGGATAAACAAAATTATATTTTCCCATTTGTTGATGTACCTGACCTAAATAAAAACAATATGTATACGTGACCATATATGGCAAATGTTGTCAGATCAGCTATTGTCAGACAATGAAACTTCAGAATGCTCTGAACATGGAGTGCGCACTAACACAGTTTCAAAATTGGCTTCATGACTTTTAATACCGTAGAATCTGCTCAGGCCAGGAAATAATAGTGCCGGTCATTATACAATGACTGGTACTAAATTGCCTTTGACCGGCAAGATGTCCGGTTGAAATTTGGTTTCCTGCATTAGTATACTATAGTCATTTCACGTTATTATGATTCTTGACAATTGTACCACCCATCTTGTCATCGCCGGTTTATATAGCTTTGTTTGTTATCGTTACGTTGTCTTGTTGGATTCCCTGTGAGAACTCCTTCTCGATTTGGGGGGCACCACAAATAACACGATTCTTACTTTCAAAGCACTTCTGATTGTGACTGATGATCACAAACATGATCAATGGCAATGAGACTGGAGAATTAACTTCTGCCGCTTAGGATTCTTGGTAATAATGTACATGCATTAACAAATCAAAATGCAATGAATTTTGAATGACAATGCTTTTACACTCACTGCAGTGCTTGTAGTGTAAGTCTTGAAGTAACAGTTCTCAATACAAAACTATACAGTATATATATATATACGGTAAAAAATTTGTATGACCGGCAGAAGTGCCAAGCTCGTCAAAATGTCGTCAAAATTATTTCCAGGCCTGCTGCTAATAATTAGCCCTGGGTTTTTACAACTTTGTTGGGAGATTTGAGTGGGTTTATAGCTGAGGACTTATAACTGGGGACTTACAAATGGGGGCACATGTTCTATGTTAAGTACAGGTATACAGTAGCAGTAGTGTTTTATCGGAGTGTTTTAAATGGCTTCAAAAATGACTGAATCTAAATAAGCAAGTTTACCAACTATTTCAGTGATTCAAGACATCTTCACCGAGAAAATCAAAGATTATATATAAAGACACAATACGGTCATGATTTTTCTTTGTCTTTTCTCATGAATAATTATTAATAAAATAAATAAAAATACCCAAAAATACTAATGCACCTATCAATGTTAAGGCCGAAGGTGGAAGGACGGGCGACAATAGGGGATTTGAATTTTGGCTGAAATTTGTTGTCAAATGTCCCATGCCTCAGAAGCTCTATAGCCATTCAAATGCAATATGAATGCCCCTGGGCAATTCCATGTTTAAATGCACTTTTTGTGATTTCTTAAATTAAGCAAGAGCCCTTAGTGGCTAAGGAAATTTTATCCTCTTTATGCTTTTTAGCTATAAAAACGTCTAACTTTATTGCCAACATCCAAATACAGTGTTGTAATTCTTCAAATTTACCTCTACATAGTTACAATTTTACATGTAATTGAGGTTTTTACACAACATTTACACTGTGTGCATACTATGCTTAAACAAGCAAAAAGCCATTTTTGTTGATAAATTGTTGAAAATATTACAATGGATTAAATTTGTTTTAAATCCAATCCCCTATCAAATTGGGTAACTATGGGACCAAATATTAATAAAGAAGAAGCATGAGACAAAAGTGTAATGTCCGTTACGGCTTCTGTGTAATGTCCATTACACACAAATTTGTTATTTATTTCAAAAAAAAGGTAAAACATTTTCCAACATGTACAAATAATTTTAAAGTATGTACAAATGGATTCATAATTTAGGTGTTTTGTTGTAACAATCATTGTAATTGAGAAGATATGTTGTTTGAAAAAGTACTAAAATAAGCATGTCTTTTCTGGAGTAATGTCCGTTACGCAAAATATTGTGATTGTAAATATATGACATTTTCCAAAACACTCTGAAAAATTAGTTAGTTGAACATCAATTGTTGTTCACTTATCAGAATTTCTAATTCAAAATGAAACAATGGTAAAAGTGGAAGAAATATATCAAATTAGTTTTCAACATTTGACAAACTGTGTAATGTCCGTTACATGGAATTGCCCCCTGTTCTGCCATAATTACATGTATCTTCGTTCAAATATACCGGTACCCCTATTCACTGGTATAAAGTGAAAGTAGTCCTGTATGAAAAGTGTTAGTTATCAAATGGCCTCACCCTCGGGTTTGTCATTGATAAGCAAAATGCCGTCCCCGCCTCGGGCTTAATTATTAATAGGTGCATAAAATACCATTAAATATAATAGGTAACAATAGTATTCAAATAACCAAATCAAACAAGAATGAGCCAATGAAAGCTGGTATGGAATAGTTTCCATTTAGATCGCTTGAGTTATCTCCAAATGTTCATGGTCAAATGAAGAGAAGAGTTACAGTATAGTGAACTCTGACTATTATATAAAATATTTGAACTGGGAAAACTGGTTCAAAGTTGATCACAGTTGAAATGAAAGTTGACAGTCAAAGGAGAATGAGAGTTGCAATCAACCTTCATTGACTCTTATTCTAATTTGACAAGGCCCTTAGGTATTTACCTTTGACATCCATTAACCATCCTAGAGGTATTATTGTCAAACAAGGTGCAATACATCCCATAGCTGGCATAAGAGCAATCATAAAACTATCCCACTGATACACTGCTCTGGCTGTGCTTTGAATTGGCGCCCAAGTGTTGTAAATCACCCCTTGAATAACACAAAGAAAAAAGAACATAGCCAGGATATACCATCGCTTCTTGTAAACCTTTACTTCTCCCTGAACGGCCAAAAAGTTGTTGGGTGGATCAGATTCATGAGAATGAGTAAGAAGTCGCTCGCGGTCATTGTGTAGTACTTGATCGCTTGACCCCATTTTTATCCACTGGTAATCAACATCAACTACAACGCTGCGGGATCTACTACAGTACTGCTCAGAAATAACCTAACACTGCGGTTGCGGTTCGGTTGCGGTTCGGTTGGGGTTAGGTTGCGGTTCGGTTGGAGTTAGGTTGGGGTTCGGTTGGGGTTCGGTTGGGGTTAGGTTGCGGTTCGGTTGGGGTTAGGTTGCGGTTCGGTTGCGGTTCGGTTGGGGTTAGGTTGCGGTTCGGTTACGGTTCGGTTTGCGGTTCGGTTTGCGGTCGATACACATTAGCGTGTGTGAAAACGGCTTGGGTTCCGACTATTTCCGACATGGAAAGCGTTTAGTTTAAAATATAGAGAGGGCACCAAAAGCAAAATAGATCTTCATGTTTGGCTTCATTCTTTGTCTGTTTCATGTCCTATTGACAAGAATACACTCGCGCAAGAGATTCGCAGTTGAAAGTGCAACGTTGTGCTTTCGCCGTCCAAAACCTAATTCAAGTAATGTTCGACTTATACTGCACTCGTGGCACCGTTTGCAGCGAATCCTCGTCGAATCTTAATGAATGTTGATAGTATTACGAAAATATAATGATTGCGGCAGAGCGTGTGTCCGTTTTAATTCCTAAACCGTTTTCCCCTATCATTATTGTTTATTGCAGTGCGTCAGCCGCGTATAGCATGGCAGAAACTAGAAAGAGCCTATATCTCTGATGAAGCTAGGCCTTCTCTCGAAATTGTTAGACCTATTATTCACGATTTCGGCACTACACCAAACCTTTTAGCATTTTCGATTCCTAACTGATAATTCACGTGTCGAAAAGTGGATTGGCATGAAGTTTCAACCATTTCTGTGTTTACATGAAGCGAATCGAAAATTCGATCGGCTTAATACAATGCCGGATCGACTCGACTTTTCAAAACAAAATAAATCGACACTATTTCTTTTGAGGGGATTGAGTGTTCCAATGGGATTGAAATTTCGATACCACGTCATTGAATACTGTATCTGCTAGTGAAAATATTTTAAGTTAATACTAGGAAGTCAAAAGCCCCATTTACACTGGCGAAAAAATGGCACGGCACGGGTGAAAAATGGCACGGTGCCGGGTTTTTTTGGCACGGCACGACTCGTTTACATTGACATTTTCAAGCAATTTTTTGTTTCTCAAGGAAATGGCACGGCACGGGCAATTTTACGCGCCTTCGTTTTTTCGTCCAGTAAACATTAACGAGGTATGCGCATATAAAGTATTTTGTATGCGCAATACAAGCATTCATTGTGTTTATAGATCAGTGATTCAATATGGCGTCTTTTGACCCTGATTTCAACAAATCTCTTTGGCTATTTTTTCAACAACTAAACTAAAGGCAAAGCGACAAGCTAATACGCATGGCAGTGTTATACGTAAATCGTACACTAACTTCTTTGACATTCTCTTCGGGAAGTTAGCCAGGAAGAGGAGAGTAAAGTATCTATCAACTCTCCTGGCTAACCAATACCGCGAGCGAGGCATCTGGATGAGACCACGCACAGATGCTTGGTTTGTCATGGTTGACATATCTCTGGACGATCAAACATGGTACGCCAACTTTAGAGTTTCAAGGCACACATTTCAGTTTATCCTACATCAGATTGAAGATGATATTGTTCATGAGGATACAAGGCTTCGCAAAGCAGTTTCACCGAGATGCAGATTGGCAATTCGCAAAGCAGTTTCACCTTTGACGCTCGCAAAGCGCATGCTCACAAAACAACATTTTGGCACGGCACGGCATTTTGCCGTGCCGAGACTACCTATTTAGCAGGTCTCGGCACGGGTAAAAAAATGGCACGGGTGCCCAAAATAAAAAGGCCCGATCTATTTACACTAAAAAAACAGCTGTGCCGTGCCAAAAAAAAATGGCACCCGTGCCATTTTTCACCCGTGCCGTGCCATTTTTTCGCCAGTGTAAATGGGGCTAAAAAATCATCATTAACAAAATTAGATTTGAACGGTTCGAATGCCTTTGTGCGTCGTAAATCAAAATATCGGTTGACAGGTTTGAATATAATTGACCACAACACGAGGAACGTATGAATATATTGAATAATAATTGTATTCTAGTGCTGTTTCGGGCGAAGTAGTTCACACAGGTGAAGCTTTTTCATGTCTCGTTTACACGGCGACGGAATTTTATAACGAAGTGTCTATTCGTCCGGCAGATATAACAACAATATATAGAGGCGTTCGTTCACAACGCGCGATTTCCGGTCGAGTTTGATAAAAATATAGTTTGGTATACTGGGTTTGCCTTTTCTGCATAGTTTTTGGTTAGGGAGTATTTTGGTTAGGGTTAGGATTTGGGTTATGATTAGGTTTTATTTTAGAATTATTGTTACGATTACTGACTGCCGGACCTCTAGTTTTTCCCAAATACGAAAACGGATTGTTCATCGTAATCATATTAATGCAATCTGCTGAAACAAAGTAGATGTTACTACCAACGTGTACCGAATACAATTCACTGAAAAAGATCTGCAGCTAAAATGCGTTTGTCAAACTTTAATTCAATTTGCCGTATTGATTTAGACGAATTTCGTAACATGTGACCACGGAAGTGTCAACGCTATTATTGTTGCCAAGTTATATCTATTTTAGTGCGTTGAGTATCACGTTTTCAAACGTGTCTTTCTCCGTTAAAGCTGAGACAAAACGCCAATCTTTTAAGCTTGTTTGCCTTCTGCACGAATAATTGACTCTCGGTCTGATCCGACGAATAGTAGAATTCAAAACATTCACACCGCATTCTTCCATTAGTTTAGTTTTCAATTTGGCATGTAGATGTTAACTCGTCGTTCATGTCATCTTATCGTCGATATATTTGCGTGAAATAATTCGATTCCATGAGTAAATAGACAGTTTTCTCATTTCACCAAACAACGCCGTCGCGTAACTGAAAAGGCAAACATCGGAAATGATCGTATTTCCTATCGTGTGAAACTTGAAGAGCAGTTGCGGTCACGCCAGACTACGACCTAGGTTCGACCGAGGATCGACCGAGGATCGACCTAGGTTCGACCGAGGATCGACCGAAGATCGACCTAGGTTCGACCTAGGTTCGACCATGGTTCGACCGAGGATCGACCGAGGATCGACCTAGGTTCGACCGAGGATCGACCGCGGTTTTCGTTAGGTTATTTCTGAGCAGTACTGTACTTTGTTGACAAAACTTTGGATTCAAATTTCAAACAAAAGAAGAACCAAGCAGTTTCTGCCACGCCATTTATCCCGGTCAGCGGCAAGCAATCGTCTTCTGGACGATCTTTTTTAGTAGCTGCGAGAGATGCTAACCCAAAAAACTGTGTTATGCTCGATGTTTTCTTCACGCTTGACAGCTTTCAAAAACACACTACGATCAAAACAGACGTAAAAATACAAATAATTATACGATAAATAACTTCCTTACTCTTAGACAGTTCTATCTTGAGAGAAACCTGATATTTACAATGTCTTTATGCTAAGTTTTTGAGCCTTTTCGACGATTTTTTAGTTATAATAATATAGTCGCCATTTTGAAAAAATATTCGTCGTGTTTTAGAAACCATACATCAAAATGATGATTCCGAGGGAACTGGAACGAATAAATATAGTCTCGTTACAAAAAAACACATTTTCAAGTATGATTTCTAGTGATGTGATTATCGTCTCAGATTTACTGCCAGTCAGCCAATCAGAACTCGTTTAAGCTCAGAAATTATACTAAGAGCAGATAGTCAACGAGGGCGAAGCCCGAGTTGACTATCTGCTCTTAGTATATACACCCAACCATTGTCTATTACAAATGCTGCATTCTGATTGGCTACTCAACCGTTGTCTATTCGTGATAGACAACGTTTGGGAAAAATGAAAAACCTGAAAAAATATGGCAGTAAACTCTCGTTTTGCAGACGTTTCCGAGGAATTTTTGGAGAGTTTAATAGAAAATTATATCGCTGAGAAAACTAAAACGGACACAAAATATGACAGGAATATTTTTAATGGTAAAGTACGAAATATAAACTGTTTTTACTTGCTGCTCACGAGTGGTTAAATAACACAACATATTCGTCAGTTTGCACTAGAAAAACTCTCTAGAAAAACGTCTGTCACAGTTTTGTACGACCACGACATAAAGGCTAGACACACCAAGGCTGTCACTGGTCACAAATCTGATCTATCCATTAAGTCGTACAGCTCGAGGGCTTCTTTCCAGCAGAAGGAAAACATGTCGAATATTCTAAGTCGCTTCGTCTCGGGCGAGAGCAATCCTTCCATTCAGTCTAGTCGCTGCAACTCTACTTACAGCAAACCAGACCTTATGCAATCATCACCGCCAACGTCTTCGGCACTTGAAACAACTGATCAGGCTAACTCTGATGCCCAGCTTCGCGTTGAAAACCAAGCCACAAATATCCAGCTGCGAGCTCCACAATCGTTCAATTTTCCATGGCTGCACAGTGTCAATCTTTAACAACAACTACACCAGTCAGGCATGATTGTTTCCACTTTCCAGTTGAACTGTTGTTCCCTTGGTAGTCGTTTCTTTGATAACTTTTAAGAAGAAATTCTTTCTTACGAATGTTTTATGGACATTTTAACACCAAACGGTTTGCTTTTGAGTCTTTGACACTGACTGACGTCTGACACGTAAACACATGTCATGTGATGTCGCGTGAGTTTGCGCGTGCGTATAAATTAAAATTGAATGAAATAATTTAAAAATTACACGGTGTATGGATTATTTTCTCGAAATTAATATATTTAGGTACAGGGTGTATACTAAAACAATTAGACAACTCGTCCTCGTTGTCTATGAGCGAATAGTCAACTCAGGCTTCGCCTTCGTTGACTATTCGCTCATAGACAACTCGGACTCGTTGTCTAATTGTTAAATAGACAACGAGGGCGAGTTGTCTAATTGTTTTAGTATCAACCATAAACAACCTTTCTAACAAATTGTTCCAAATTTTCAGATAGTTTTACCTTTTTGTTTCTAGAAGTCTCCCATTCAAAATGTAGAGTTGCTCGATGGCACATGATAAACAATCGCTCACAAAAAACGAGTTTGTAATTACTTTGCTTCACATTTGGTATAGATATACTCCATAGGCATAAGCGAATTCATTTTCCTATTCGAAAATGTCAAACTGAACAATTTTCCATTACTTTCGGGCCAATGTTTTCATGATTTCATCACTCGTATATAAATTTTAGCGAGCGCCATGTTTGGTCTAGATTTCATACTCTTTAGTTAAATCACAGGGAGCTGTAACGTCTATTAGTGAAGCGAGTTTAACAGTAAATTGGGTTTATTTGGTAATTCATTGATAAACTCTGCTGACTCTTTGGATGTAAATGGTTCTCCTGACTCTGTGTTGACGAGGTTGATTTTATGATTCTTACGTATCCCACGTATACGTTTGATAGGATTCCACCATTCCTTTGGGTTCCCTGCTTTCAGAGGTTTTACTTTTGTTCCATAACATTTTTGCTTTTCTTTCTTTGTTTCGTTATTGACTTTATTGCGTAGCAGTTTAAATTGCTGGTTATTACCTTTCACATATGCTTTATCTCGATTAGCCTTTAAACGTTTAATTCTATACCGTTACAAAAGGTTTGTCTTGTCCATGGAACTTTACAGAACATTTAGGAACGTGTATATCTACTCTCATGATATTAATGATCTGTATAAATTTTCCTAGTTTTTCATTAATTGTGGGCTCTCGTATTACCGTAGTCCAGTCATGTGAATTTAGCCAATTACCAAAGGCCACCAAACTCGATTCTTTGATAGGTCTCACTGTTACCTTTCTTATTAGGTTTTTAGAACTCTTGACACATTTAGACTGCCATTGTATAATCGCATGATCGGATGAATCCAGCGGAGCCAGTACTTGTGGTTTAGCATAAAAGGGTGTGATATTAGAAAATATTAAATCCAATATTTCGTCTTTTCTCGTTGGGACACGAACAACTTGTTTAAGTCCACACTGAGTTTCAAAACAAAACTATTATACTATCGGGATTGAAGTCCCCAGTCACAATAAAAGCAGTTTCCGTACTCTCTAAGACTAGAGTATCTATACTAAAACGAAAATAGTCATAAATTTCAACTATTTCTTGCCTTGAGGTTGAAGGAGGAAGGTATACAGTTGCAATTGCTATTCGTGATATGCTTCTTGGTAACCATTTCGGTCTGACGACTATCCAGATACACTCGATAGAACAAAACAAAAGGTCTGGCGCAATTTGAAGGGCATATTATCTCTTATGTACATGCAGACACCACGTCCACTACCATACACTCTATCTTTTTTGGTGATTGTATAGCCATTGACCCGAACACCTTCTTCTGGAATGTTCTCAGTCAACCATGTTTCTGTTATACACAATATATCCGAAGAACAACGGGTACGTAGGGAAGAAAGGACAAGTTCTCCGTAATGGCAGGCGCTTGCAGCTAGAGACATGAATCTCGCCGAAGCAATATTGGTCAATATAAATAGCACTCTGTCGATGACGTTTAAATTAAAGGTAAAATAGTTCGACAACCTCGTTCCGAGGTCCATTAGGCAAATGGGCCTGGGAACGAGATTGATAGTTCGATGACAATTTTTGGACAAGGGCGACGCTCTTAGAAAAAAGCCTAAGGCTCCATCATTTCGAGTCCGATCGTCATGAAATTTGACACGATGATTTTAAACGATATGCCTCATCGACTGACTTTGTTCATTTTTTGATTTTCAATTTATGGGAAACGTACAAGCAATTCTTGACTGTACGCGCGTAGAAGAAGAATATGCATATCATTAATATTCACAGACAAACGCAAACCATAACAAAGACAGGTCAGTTGTATTGTTGTTAACACAAATCGTGCAGTCATGGACCAGCGACTAAGCATTAAATTTTGACTAAATTTAAACCCACTGGCTAGATTTTCTCTATTAGACAAGAGAAAATGGACTTTTCGCCTGCTTATTGATGAATAACTTTATTTTAAAAAAACTCGGCCAATTCCTGGTCCAGTAGTACGATCGTACTTGCTAAATTATTCGCCGGAACATTACGCGCTATTGCCAAAATACATGTACGCTTTTTGCTTTATATGAATATTAATACGCTTTGTAGAGGAAATCTGTAGGACATAGTAAATTATTCCAGGACAAACACTGACAAAATAGAGTTTAAATTGCATAACTATGGAGGCGTAACGTTTTCACTCAAAACATTCAATTATAAAATAGTAAATGTATGTGCTAAGAATGTTAAGAAAACAAAGTTTATACAGCTTAATGCTGTGGTAGAAGAACCTCTCCGAGCACTCTAGCTTGACGGATCTGAGATTGATAAAGTCGATGACTTTCTCTATTTAGGAAGCTAACGTCTAAATTAAGATAACTGGGAAATTTTTGCATTGTGAAACAGAGTTTTTTTATAGGCAAAACCTGTGACTGTGCATGGACACTTAGATACTAAATACTAAATAACTACAAACTATAAACTAGTCTGTTGAATTGCATCGCAGTTAATGATCACATCGACTTTATTTTGCATGTTATTTGAAACAACAACACAATAAACAATACAAGCAAAATAAAACAAATGACAAAATATTACAGTTACCTCAATACATTTAACGTATTTCAATCACTGATTTCAATACAGCATTCATATAACCTATCAAGTCGGCTTCATATTCGTGCTTCTTTCATGTTCGATTTTCTTTGTAATTGTAGCTTGTTTGAGAGATTGTTTTCGAGTTTGTATTGTTCTGTGACGATTTTTCAAGGTAGCACGCCTTAATTAAGGCTAGTTTCCACTCAGGAAAATTTCCTGGGACAGGAAAGTTTCGTTTGTCTTGTGACCTCTCGAATAGAACTAATGACTTTACGACAAAGGAAACTTTCCTGTCCCAGGAAGATTTTCCTGAGTGGAAACTAGCCTTAAGTCGCGAAAGCTGTCGGGATCTATGATGCAACAACAGTTCCCAGCCACATAACTTCGAACATAAGTCTTCCAAGCAATCGCTGGCAAAACACTTCGCTTCGAACAGATTCAAACCACGAAAAGGAAGAATTTAGTCACAAACTTCGTACCCATGGTCTTCTCGGTTGTTTAGTCACATGCCTCAGTTTCGCAAAGCCTGTTGGGGCCAGATCTCGACCCAAAAATAAAAAGGCCGAAACCTAGACTCGGCTACCACACCTGTGGTAGCCCGAGTAATTATAAAATACAGGAATGCCACCTAAAACCAATAAAATAAAATAAAACCAATTAGACAGAGAAACACGAGTTGATGCTTAGAACGGCAGTCTGCAGACGACTACTGCTGGTTTCTGTGATACAACCTACCCGTATTATATATATATATATATATATATATATATATATATATATATATATATATATATATATCAGTTGGTCAGTTGCCTGAAGATCGCATGTAGCGTGAAACTCAGAGTTGCGACTCCTGTATTCAAACTAATTATATATATATATATATATATATATATATATATATATATATATATATATATATATATATATATATATATATATAATATATATATATATATATATATATATATATATATATATATATATATCCATATATCCATATATATCCATTATGCCTTAGGAGACCTTGACGTATATATGTCTGTGACGTTGTTTTTCCTAATAACGATATGAGTACAGTAAATAGCCATTAAATTCCAATGATGTACCTGTTTCCCAGGTTGGTTGGAATGCAAAAATGACCGATGTTTACAACACATTAATATATACCATACCAGTGTAATCATAATCAAAATTTTAGTTAATCAAAAAGGCAGGTTCGGCTTTGTGGTTGGTTTCTTCTTGTGAGGCATCTTCAACTTCCTCTTCTTTCCTGCTGGCTCCTTTGTGTCAGCTATCTTTCCAACCGAAATTTCGGATTACGCGATATATTAATTCCGCCATTGCCCGAGATATGTTTTTATATTCGGATGCGATTCCGCCATTTTTGAAACATGTCAACCGCTGCTGGTGTTGACCACTCCGTGGTCTGTCTGCGCTCCTATAGGAAGCTCTTGCCACCCCCAGGTCCCGGAGCCCGGGTACCCTGGTTTGAGGCCCTGCCTAGGCATCAGCAGCAGCGTTCATGTTGCAAATTTTCAGGATACATTACGTTATCGGAATATTTTTTGTCCGCTCTATTTTTTGTCCGCACTATTTTTTGTCCGCACTATTTTTTGTCTGACTTTTTTACCGCATTATGATTTTAATTTAACCGAAACTCTAACTATTTTTCTCTTGCTTTTTCTTCTTTATAATCTTTTATCTTCTGCTGAAAATCCACGGACTTGAACACGCAGCCGAGCCGTCCCATGCCTTGTACTAGCTCCGACAGCTGTCGGTTACAGGCGCACGCCACCACGCCCAGCTGACAGAATGACTGATAATAATGATTTATAATGTAGTTGTTTACTTCTTACATAATGACCTATAGGATCTAAAATAAAGAAGACAACGATATTCGTAACAGCATAAATAATAGCATTGACTCGCCATAGTTCGACAACTTTCATTATGTTTTCAAACATCTTTTAAGATTAACACTTTTCGAGGTCTTGGGATTTTGTGTTCAGTATAAATTAAACTAAAACTTGTAGCAGTCAACTTCGTCTAAGAGCATTTGGAATCCGTATAGACGGTTGGTGCAGGTCGGTACCATCTTTGATGGTCGGTAGCATCTTGGGACGTTTTTTACGAGCGTGTGTTCAGTATAAACTCAACTAAAACTTGTAGCAGTTATGGTGGCGAGCTAGCCCGCTTTGTCGAGATCGTGCGTTTGTTACCATTTCTTGTACATTTTCACCTTGTGTTCACATGAGAGCCGAGCCGGCCAGCCTAGTCGAGATCTCGCTTTGTGAGACTGAGATCTCGGCTACCCGGGATTGGTTTTTTCCATGTAATACCATGATGACCTCGGGTTCTTTTGTTCTCGCCGGGTGGTTTAATCACGATATTCCCGGCTTTAGCGGGGAGATCTCTAAATCTCCCGGCAAAGCCGGGCAGATTTCTAATTTCTCCCTGATTAAAATTCATGAGCCAAAATTCAAAGACACGACAAAGAGTTTTGTTAATACGTTTATTAAAAAATTACACTACTACACAAAATAATTACACTACAATGTTAATGACAGTAAGATAAAGTGTTAATTACTCGACTTATTAATATTCACTTTTCACTAAACATTTCACACAATTATATTAATTTCCTACAATGGAAAATTGTTGAATACATCACTGATCATGCATTGTATTACACAATACTCCTACTATCAATTAGTTTTGTACAATGAAAACACTAGTTTCACCTCGGTCATCATGGTATTACAAACTAATACAATGGTTTTTAAGAATATAGTGATCAAATCTCCCGCAAACCGCGGAATGTTTGTGAAAGTCCCTCGGGACGCCTTCGGGCTTCGCCCTCATGCTTTCCCTCGGGACTTTCACAAACATTCCTCGGTTTGCGGGAGATTTAATCACTATATTCTTAAAAACCATTGTATTACTTATAATAAACACGATTGACCAGGCTAGCTCCCCTACGCTAATTTGGAATCGTAGACGGTCGGTAGCATCTTTAGTGGCGCATCTTTTTATCATATATATATAGTTTACTTACAATGGGATTACATAAATATTGATTATCAACCAAAAATGTTAAGTTCGCTTGCATAGCGGAGTGGTCTGTGTTACTGCTTTTTAGTTGTGAGAGCGGGGTTCGAATGTTGGGTGAGTATATAATTTTTTCCATTTTTTTAAATTTTTACTTTTATTACTTTTTTTTTTAATAGGGTTAGGATTAAGGTTCTTAGGATTAGTTTTAGGGTTTGGTTTAGAATATTATCAAAGAAATAGGTGGTAATCCGTAGATGGTCGACAGTAGCATCTTTCGTGGTCTGTAGCATCTTGGGACTTTTTTACGCGCCACTATTTTTTTGATAATATTCTAAACCAAACCCTAAAACTAACCCTGACCCTTACCTTAATCCAAACCCTATTAAAAAGAAAAAGTAAAGTAAAAATTTAGAAAAATGGAAAAATCATACTCACCCAACACTCGAACCCCAACCTCTGCACAAGTAAAAATCAATGACACAGACCACTCAGCTACGCAAGCGAACGTTGAAAATTTGGTTGATAATCAATATTTATCTCTGCCGACCACTAAAGATCCTACCGACCGTCGTATTCCAAATTAGCTTCGTCTAAATCCCGGCTAGGCGCGCTGGCTCGGCTCTCATATGATCTAAACAGCGTGAAAATTATACATTAGCTACATCAAACTGGAGAAAGACAGTTTTATCAAATATCCAAAGACCATGAAGATATGTATTGAAAAAAGCAATGTGTATGCTGTATAGCTAGTCAGTATTTTAACGAACTTCGAGATATTTGGATATCTTATCAAACAATCTTTCGAGTATTTTGATATCAATCGAGTATTTGATCTCAAACAAATCCGTATTTCTGAGAAAATCGATAAAACGTTGTGTTAATTTAACGGTTTTTATTTTCAACGTCGCATATATAATTGTATTTTTGGATATCTTTGCATGGCAGGTCTATTCCTAATACTATAACCCTAACCCCAATGAGAAATGGCGAGTTTAAAAAAATCAAAGAAAAAACAACAGTCCGCATGCTAAAGGACCATTTACACCAAATAATGTTTTGGTACTGCTCGGATAAAAATGTTTCGCGAACCCTAAAAATATGGCACGGATACCGGTTTACACTCGCTTTTCCTTGACGGGCAAAACCCCGGCTCAACTTGCTGATCAGCAGACTTACTTTCGCGCTAATATATATGCGTGCGCGTTCTTTTGTTTCAACAATACAGACTTGCTCCGGGCTCTGATTGGCTCCTCCGAGACAATGAAAATCCTTGCGCGCTCATTCAGGACTAACAACGATCGCTGGAGCCATTTTTTAAATAATAAAATCGTTCTTGATACGCCGAAACTGATTCGTGTATTGATATAATTGTTTCTTGTCATTATTCTCAAATATATCCAAGGTTATATGAATCAATCTGGGGTCCTTACTGGTTCTACTTTTCCGCCATTTTGAGTCAGATGTGGTGGACACTACGCATGCTCTAATAAATGCTGCTGACCGACTGAAGCAAGGGCTTTTAAACTGTGAAAAATGGTTCGGCACAGCTAATCGTTTACACTGCATATTTTATCCGTTCTGTGTTAGTTTTTCTGGTAAGCGTACCTGTTTTACCCGTGCTCGGACTACTTATTTAGCAGGGCCGAGTACGGATGAGTTTTTGGTTCAGCACGGCTAAAACTTGGTACGGCTGAATCGTTTACACCACAAAAGTTATACGTGCCCAACCACTTTTTTGGGTTAGCGAACCATTTTTATCCGAACCGTACCAAAAAATTTCTGTAGTATAAATGGGCCTTAAATCCCGCGATTATTAATGATAATATTTGCCATGCATATGACATGACCAAGAATTAAGGCGATTTCCAGTCCTCACACGAAGCAATTAACTCGCAGCTCGTTGCGATAACTCGCGGGGTTTCAACGGTAAATACGTACCTAAAATGAACAGGTTTTGTGATTGGCTATATGGAACAAAAGTGGTTAGGGTTAGGACATGGTTTCTTTGTGGTTGATTCTATTGTTTTATTGTTTTAATCAACCAATCACAAAACTTGATAGTATAGGTACATGTAGGTGGCGACCCAGTTTCAAGACTAATAGACCAATATGAACAAATAAACATCGAGCTATTTATCCTGATGAAGCACTGTTCTGACTTCTGAGTGTTTCAGATATTGCACCTCAAACAAATCGGTATTTACGAGAATATCGAGGTGAAAGTTCGATTAATTTATGTAATATATATAGCGAAGCGCATAGTTACTATTTATAGACCAAAACTCAGACAAAAAAACATTTCCTATTCTTTAGGACGTGAATTTAATTATAGACTCAGACAAACATTCACAAATACGTCATGTGTGCGCAACACTATTCACCACGGACACGGTAATGATTTCCTTTGTGCAGTTTTCGCCATGAATTACTTATGATTATGATTTGAAATGTTGACATAATTTGTTTTGATTGTTATATTTACTGCGAGTACTTGCTGCGATTAAAAAATAGTTCAAAATTTCTGCCACGAGGGCTAAAACACTCGCAGCGAGCTTGCGAGTGCTCGCAACGAGATGCGAGTTGCTTCGTGCGAGGACGTAGACGGTCGGTAGCATCTTTAGTGGTCGGTAGCATCTTTTTATTATATATATATAGTTTACGGGATTACATAAATATTGATTATCAACCAAAAATTTCAAGTTCGCTTGCATAGCCGAGTGGTCTGTGCATGTTACTGATTTTTAGTTGTGGGAGCAGGGTTCGAATGTTGGGTGAGTATATATTTTTTCCATTTTTTAAATTTTTACTTTACTTTTTTCTTTTTAATAGGGTTAGGATTAAGGTTAGTTTAGGGTTAGTTTTAGGGTTTGGTTTAGAATATTATCAAAAAATAGGCGCGCGTAAAAAAGTCCCAAGATGCTACCGACCATCAAAGATGCTACCGACCGTCTACGGATTCCAAATGTGCCACGGCGTCCGATACGTCGTCAATGGTAATACCAACATAGCTGCAATTTATCTGCGCATGCGTTAAAACCATTTCTGGCCCCAGTCCTTTCGATGAACATAAACAAACATCCGCGCGAAATTTCAACGTCCCTTTAAAAATGGCGGGATCCGGAAAACGAAAATTGTCAATAATATTTTCGAAAATCATTACCACTTTATTTCTATTCCTTGGTTTTGTGTTAAACTCCACTGGTGTTCATGTAAGCGAGGCAGGTTGCTGCATAAAATGACTGGGGTAAAAAGAGACAAGAGCAACCTTTTTTTCGTCGGAAAACTATGACGTTTTTCCCCTACGGCGTTCAACATTCAGGAGGAATATATATTTTAGTGGAGACCTATATAGAAGTTGTTATGCAGCAATAAACAAATGAAAAAAAACTGGGAAGGCATCATTTGAGGTAATTGTTCTAGTTTCTACTGCTTAATGTACCTTGCTTTTTTAGCAAACTCGAGGAGAAAACACCTACGCCGCGTAATATTAACGTTTTTAATACTTCATTTTTACAAAATAATAGTATGTTGTAAATACTGTAAGAAGGGGAGGAAAAAGAAGAAGTGGTATGGCGTAGCAGACAGAAAAACAGGAGCAAGCGAAGAGCAAGATTTAGAGCAAGATGTAGAGGAACAAGTAACTTTACAAAGTGAAAGTGTAAAGCCTGCTGAAGAGTCATGTTTAAATCCCAACACATTTAAAGAAATGGAAAATACAATATGTGAACTAAGAAAAAGTAAGTTACCCCATAAACTGCTTGTTCAATTTATTAAACCCAATCCTGCCTACGGACAAAACTATTTTAATGAACCCAAACCTACAGTACCTATTTGGACTTTTGTTTTACCAAAATCTTTTAGAACCACCACATCAATGACAACAGTTATGTTACATGTAAATACAATAACACCCTTCAGAATGATAAATCATACAGAACATGTTATTTTATGTCAGACTTTTTATAGAATATCACTTGTCTTTTTTGCATAGGGACTGACTTAAAAGACGAGATTATCTGCCTAAGTTCCAGTATGAATCATCATTTCAATGTAAATCATAAACCATGCATCTATAAACCAGATGAGTTTGGAAAATTCTGCATTGCTTCAGGAGCTAATTATTATTATTATTATTATTATTATTATTATTATTATTATTATTATTATTATTATTATTTAATTTTTATATTTTATTATTTACAACACATCAATATATACCACACCAGTGTAATCATAATCAAAATCGTAGTAAATAAAAAAGGCAGGTTCGGCTTTGTGGTTGGGTTTCTCGAACTCTTCTTGTGAGGCATTCTTCAACTTCCTCTTCTTTCTTCCTGCTCCTTTGTGTAAGTTATCTTTCGAACCGAAATTTCTGATTATGCGACATTAATTCCGCCTTTGCAGGATATATGTTTTTATATTGGGGGATGTGATTCCGCCATTTTTGAAACATGTCAACTGCTGCTGTGTTGACCACTCCGTGGTCTGTCTGCGCTCCTACAGGATTGCTCTTGCCACCCCCCAGGTCCCGGAGCCCGGGTACCCTGTTTGAGGCCCTGCCTAGGCATCAGCAGCAGCGTTCATGTTTCAAATTTTCAGGATATATTATGTAATTACGAATGTTCTTGCCCGAACCGGGACTTTTTTACCGCATTTAACCGAAACTCCGACTAATTTTTCTTTTGCTTTTTCTTCTTTATTAATCTTTATCTTGTGCTGCAGCTAACACGCAGCCGTCCCATGCCTTGTACTAGCTCCGACAGCTGTCGGTTACAGGCGCACGCCACCACGCCCAGCTGACAAAATGACTGATAATAATGATTTATAATATAGTTGTTTACTTCTTACATAATGACCTATAGGATATCTAATATACAGCATAATAGAGACCTTACTAAAATATAGAAGACAACGATATTCGTAACATCATAAATAATAGCATTGACTCGCCATAGTTCGACAAATTTCATTATGTTTTCAAACATCTTTCAAGATTAACACTTTTCAAGGTCTTGGGATTTTGTGTTGAGTATAAATGAAACTAAAACTTGTAGCAGTTAACTTCGTCTAAGAGCATTTGGAATCCGTAGACGGTTGGTAGCATCTTTGATGGTCGATAGCATCTTTGATGGTTGGTAGCATCTTGGGACGTTTTTACGCGCCACTATTTTTTTGATAATATTCTAACCCTAACCCTAACCTTAATCCTATCCTATTAAAAAGAAAAAAGTTAAATAAAACTAAAAATAAATTGTAAAATCATACTCACCCAACACTCGAACCGCGACCTCACAAGTAAAAATCATTCAGACACAGACCACTCAGCTATGCAAGCGAACGTGAAATTTTTGGTTGATAATCAATATTTAATATGTAATCCCGGCCATGCTACCGACCACTAAAGATTCTACCGACCGTCTACGGATTCCAAATTAGCTTCGTCTAAGGCCCAGGTCAAACGTCGAACTTTTCATGAGTCGAACTCAATGCAAATGAACTTAAGGTAGCAAGATCCCTCTGAATACATTTTTAATACCATACAATACAACAATTAACCCTTACAACCATTTGATAGAACATATGACAAATAATATTTCCACACAAAAAGTTTGCATAAATTACGCTAATTAGCTGACGAGTCAAAATCGGGATATACTTCAAACAAGATTTATCAGGCAGTTTTAGAGATAAGATCCTGAAAGTTTCTGAGTTTATAGCTTATATACTAAGGCATATTCTGGTGGTAGCATTTTCAATATAAACGTTCAGCTATTTTCTGACATTTCTTTTTTTTTAATTTCCACCACCTAAATTATATTAATTATGTCAGATAATTCAACAAGTATGAATCAGATTCAAAATTCCTACCACAATTCCCTAGATATTCTTGTTAGGAGGCTGTGGTGAAAATTTTATTGAAATATATGGGAAAATGAGGGAGAAATAGTGTTTGGAAAATGGCAAATTTGTTGAAAAATGCATTCTGGTAAATAGCTGAAAACAATAGGCAAAAGTTTGACATTTTTAGTCAGTGATGTATGATTCAAACTCACCAACATCATCCTAGCTACTCTAGTGAGCACCACTCTCATACATTCCCCTCCTTTTGTTCATTTTGATCTTGGAAGCCCTTTTTCACTGCCCGCAGATGCTTCCAATTAAAAATGTATTCAGAGGGATCTTGCTACCTTAAACAAAAGAGTTTCCTAATTTACATTGAGTTCGACTCATGAAAAGTTCGACGTTTGACCCGGGCCTAAGACTGCGTTTACAATAGAGCAAAAGTAACCGGATTAGTATTGTTTTTTATTCCCGTGAGGATGCAAAACAACGTGAATCCGGTTACTTTTGCTCTAGTAAACACAGCAAGGCGAATTTCCAGTCCTCGCACGAAGCAACTCGCGCAGCTCGCTGTGAGCACTCGCAGGCTCGCTGCGAAGTCGGCTAAAGAACACACATATACAAATTTAAGCCAATTTTGTGAATTATTTCCTATACATTTATGCCAATTTTGGTGAATTATTTCCTACATTTCTAAACACGGTGATTTTTGACCCGCATGCATAGAAAGTATTGTGTTTGTGGTGTATAAATAGCTTGCGTATATATTTAAAAATATGAGCTCCCGTGCGGGTGGACCGGCTCCGGGTAACCCTTCTATCGTAACCTGTCATTGAGGGGGGTAGCGGGGAGCAGAGAAGGGGGCTCTATTTTTTTCTCACTGACCATTTTTACTTTGTTAAACTGTTATTGCATTGATTATTTTCAATTCAACATTTAATAAACTTCTTTTCCTTTGACGCTTTTTCTTCGATTATTTTCAGTTTACCTGTTATTACTGCTTAACTCTTTCCTGTCCGGTTGAAAAACATCCCAAATTGAATTAACAACATCTTTGTGCTATTCATGATATCTCTGGAAATATCCATAACTTTGCGAAACCTGTACCTTTTCTGAAAACCCAATAAACCGGCTGTTACCAATGCTTTTGAATTTTCCGAACAAGACACATTATGTTAATATAAATTAGCATTAATTATCATAAATCAAGGTTGAAAAACTTCCATTTTTCTAGAAAAGGCTATCTTGGACGCTCGCGTAGCATCATGAAAATTCAAAATGCCACCAATCGCAGAGTTGTTTCTGAAATCAAATCAAACTTGGTGTGTGAGTAGATCTCATGTGCCTGGCGCTTGTCGAAATTCAATTTTTAATCTAGCGTTACCGTGTGCCGTGTTTTTCGATTGACGACTTCGTGGGACTTCTATGACCCCTTTTGACTGGGCCGGACAGGAAAGAGTTAAGGGGTGTTTATATGGAGGAGAGCCATCTCCGGTACCCGACCTAGTCCGCTTTGCCGAGCTTATTTTCATTGCGTTTACATGAGAAAGGCGAGCTCGCCTATGTCGAAAAAAGCAGATAAAAACAAATTTTGTGGCGTGTCTATCCATGTCAATCGTGTTTACATGGGAAAAACACAGCGCAGGTAAGCCAAGATATCAGTCTCACAAAGCGAGATATCGGCTAGGCGCGCTGGTTCCACATATAAACAGCCTGTAAAGAGCGTGAAAATTATATATTACATCAAACTGGACTGAGAAAGACAGTTTGATCACATATCCAAAAACCGAAACACGTGTTGAAAAATGTTTATTATAAGTAATACCATGACTTGAGGGAAATTAGCGATTAAATTGCCCGCCGCCGAGGGAAGATTTGTGAAAGTCCGAGGGCGAAGCCCGAGGACTTTTACAAATCTTCCCGAGGCGAAGGGCAATTTAATCGCTAATTTCCCGACAAGTCATGGTATTAGTTTGTAATATTATGATCGCCGAGGATAACTTTGAGAACCTTATCCAGCCCGTGGTTGGAGACAGAGTTTTTGTCTACTAAATTTCCCGTGCATTTGAATGAGGGAAAATTAGAAGACAAAGAAATCCTTTGTGTTCTACTAAATTTCCCTCATGCATATCATAGGAATGAGGAAAAATTAGAAATTTTCCTTAATTTGTATGCATGAGTAGTTTTCAAACAAATAAACGTGGGGAATTTAGCGATTAAATTTCCCTGCAAGAACAAAAGAAACCGAGTAAATCATGGTATTATGTTGTGTATGCTGCATGTATGCTGTAACGTACTTCGAGATGTTTAGATATCTTATCAAACAATCTATCGAATATTTGATCTCAAACAAATCGGTATTTACGAGAAAATCGAGGTGAAAGTTCGATTAATTTATGTAATAGGGAAGCGCACAGTTACTTATACACCAAAACTCCGACAATCAAATCAAATCTGACTACCAAATGAACCATTTCCTATTGTTTAGAACGTGAATTTAATTATAGACTCAGACAAACATTGACAAATATATACGTCATCATGTGCGTAATGTTATTTCTTCCTTGAATACCACGGACACACATGAATTACTAATGATTTGAAATGTTGACATAATTTGTTTTGATTGGTTAAATTTACTGCGAGTACTTGCTCGAGGGCTAAAAAAATCGCAGCGAGCTTCGGTATACGAGTGCTCGCAGCGCGCAGCTGCGAGTTGCTTCGTGCGAGGACTGGAAATCCGCCTTTACATCACGGCGTCCGATACGCCAAGCTCGTATCCTCAGAAAAATGAGACAGGAATCGTACCTGTATTTTTGTAACCTTCTGGTTGCCGGTGAGACGCTCTAACCATTGAGCCTCCGAGACTCAGATGGAGACAGAAGGTTACAATGATGTACTGGTTCGATTGATATATGTAATGTTTGGATGTGTTAATATACACACTGCTGTAGTGGATGTTGGAGAGCTTGGAGTACTCAGACGATACATGGACGATCGTCAAGCTCGTATCCTCAAGAAATTATTCTGAGTCCCGGACAGCTTCTAACCATTCACTACAGCAGTGTATATATTAACACATCCAAACATTACCGACATGCATATAGTGACTGCAGCAAAGGCAGTAGATATATCAATCGAACCAGTACATCATTGTAACCTTCGCTCTCCATCTGAGTCTCGGTTACAAAAATACAGGTACGATTCCTGTCCGGGAGTCAGAATCATTTTTCTGAGGACACGAGCTTGACGATCGTCGATGTATTGTTTATACTACAATTAATTTGGGTCTGGGTACGAGAAAGGGAGCGTTTGTCTTGTAAATAAATAACAGTTGTATTGGGAAATTTTACAGCAAATAGAAATAAAAAGAAAATAGAAAACAAAACAAATAACTCCACATTTGAAAAAATTAGAAATATTAAGAAATTAAACGATCCGGTCAAGACCCGAACCCACCTGTATTTGTTCATGACGGACGAATGCTTTAACCACAACGCCAACGTGTGGCATGCAACACGTCTCTTAAATTTTTGTATGTAATAATTGACATTGACAGTATCGACATAATTATGTCTTGTATACTTTGCAGCCTACCTTGAAGATCGGAAACTTCGATAGATGTCACTTTCGCGAAACCTTCATATTTGATTTTTACTATCTACAAAATCAACTTGAAAACATTTTATTCATCACATAGGCAAAACTATCTTCTAAGTGAAGGAATGTATGTGAATTTGTGGTCTAGTGGTTACCACAAATGTCTATTAGCTGGGAGACACCTGCACTCATGCATAATGGTCTTAAAATTGTGTTATGTTTACAATTTTCTGAAAATATAATCGTTTGACACATTTTAAAATACTTAACGGAGAGAGTTGTACTATATTCTATTGGAAAGCCCACGAAGAACCACAATGGTGGTGTATATAAATATGAAGTAGGGAACAATTTGAAAGTGTGTAATATATTTTTGAAAGTTAAAATTTTTTAAATAGTATAATTTTGACACCGCGATCATTTGATGAAATTGGAATAGCGCTCCGTCGAGACGACGTCAGTATCGATGTTTGTCCGCTTTTACCCATAATTATAAATTACCAAAATTATAAATTACCAAAATTATAAATTACCAAAAATTATAAATAATATGCTTGATAATTAACCTATACATATATATGCTGTATAGTGCTGGTAGTGAGAGCTTGGAGTACAAGGATGATTGTCAAGCTCATATCCTCAGAAAAATTCATATGTACTTCTAGTACGTATTCCATATAAGGAAGTGACCGACGAGCACATAGAAGGCATTGACGAGCAAATAGAAGGCATTAACGAACAAATACATGGCACTCGTGCCAGCCCACTGGATGAGGGATTATTAACACGTTACGATATGTTCGATTATCCGCTCTTTTTAAGAAAACTACGTTCGCTAGCAGGATAAGCTGTACGCATATTGTAAACAGATCATTTATCTTTGTTTTAATATATATTGTAGCTTTGGGAGTTGATTATTTCTCAAGAAAACGTTCGTCGAAGACAGCCGTGTTTTTGTTTACAATGGTATCCGTATTAGGAAAATTATATTTTGGGCATGTTCGATTATCCGCGCTTTTAAAGAGAACTAAGTTAGCTACCGGGATAAAGCTGTACGTATGTTGTAAATAGATCATTTAACTTTCCTTTGATATATTCTATAGCTTTGGGGGTGGTTTATTTCTCAAGAAAACGTTTGCCAAAGGGTTAGTACCTTTGTTGTTTTGGGGTCGGTTACAATCCAATTAACAAGGAGGCTGGTACGAGGGTTGAACGTGTCAGCTATTTGCTCGTTAATTCACTCTATTTGCTCGTCAATGCCTTCTATTTGCGCTTCCTTATAAGGAATACGTACTAGATACCCCTATCGAAAAATTAGTCCCGGACAGGAATCGAACCTGTAACTTTCTGATTGCCGGTTAGATGCTCTAACCATATTGAGCTACCGATACTCAATGATGGAGAATGAAAGTTATAATGAAACAAACTGCTTGCATAGGCACAATTTTCATTTGAACCAGTACATCATTTTTACCTTCTCTCCGAGTCTCGATGTCTCAATGGTTAGAGTCACCTGCAATCAGACGGTTATCATTTTTTTAAACCGGGAATAATTTTTCTGAGGATATAACCTTGACGATCGTCCATGTATCGTATACTGGTCTGTATTCCATAAACAATCTATGCTTACGCCATCCATTATGGAACTTAACTTATTGTGTCTTTTAATAGGCTTGGACAATGCTGGCCCTAGGTTTGCAATGTAAAATACAGTTTATATAGGATTATCTTGACATTGCGTATGTTGACACTCACTATGTTAGGAGAAATTGTTAGGGATTGGACAAGTATTGTGTCAGCTAGATATCATGGCTATAGGCGCATGGTGATATAATTTAGATACTATAGTACATATAATGGCATGCTTTGTTGCACGTACATGGCTTTTGTATTAATAACCATCGAAATATGATATCTGCATTAGGCATTATTATTAATAATAATAATAATAACACAATAACATTTATACTGGATAGCCCTTTCAATGCTAACACTGGTACTAATGACGTCGACGGTCTTGTATCATAATAAATTACAGTTATTACAAATATAAACACATATTCATATATGTACAGTACAATATTGTTACAAAAACTAATTTTAACTCTAAAGTTGTATATCCTGCACATATTGTCAATTAAGGCAATTGATAAGGTGTTGTACAACATTTATGAATGAACAGATTCATTGAAATGTAATTAGTTCTTTAGATATGATGAGAAAATGCCTTCGCGGAATTTGAAAACTAGCATTACACAATTTAACTATCTTCTGATTACAAGAGGTACCAATTCCAGCGTTTCTATTAACCGATCAGTTTCAAGTCACGAGTTAGGAAAGATCAGTTTCTCTGATCATCGTTAGCTGAGTTGAGTAGTTTCTTTCTTAGTGATTGATGGTAGAAACAGCAGTAGACTTCCTCACTATTCTGTTGCATCATCCAAAAATTAAAACGTTTGGGCTATTTAGTTAGTTTATTGTGATGTTCTACGAAACAATTAAATTCAGACAACATAAAGCTCTCAGAGATATTATTCACTGAAAATCTATTCAGTATCATGGCAAATGAATGGGCTAGTAAGTAATATATTTATATAATATGTAAATAACGCGTATGATTGACCAATGATTGGCTTATGATTGGTAAATGGGTAGTTGGATAATTTCAAGAAAAAATAAACCTTTAACCGAACAGGCAAGTGTTTTTCTAATCAAAGAAAATATGTTCACTATATACCTTTCACTTGTGACGAAAGGACTTCCCTCAAAATATTATGAGAGGTCTTACATACTATTTCGGTGGCACACCAACGTTTTAGTTAATTCTTTTTGTACATAACATGCACTAATTTATTAACTAGATTTTGGTTATAATTCCACTGGCTTTGTATGCCAGTGTGATACGTGTTACAAATCACAGTACGCATGCAGTCCAATACTGCATTTGACGGCATAAATATTTTCACTTGTTACACGTATCAATATACAACACCAGTGGAATCACAATCGAAATATAGTTGATAAAAAAGGCAGGTTCGGCTTTGTTTTCCGCCATTGCACTAATCGCCCTGAAATATCGTCTTTATTTCATATAATCGGATGTGATTCCGCCATTTTTGAAACATGTCAACTACTGTTGCGTTGACCACTCCGTGGTCTATTTTCGCACCTATAGCATGCTTACTGACTATGAAAGATTTCCCAGCCCCCAGGGCCCGGAGCCCGGTACCCTGTTTGAGGCCCTCCTTTGGGAAGAGCAGTAGAGTTCATGTTTCAAATTTTACGGTTACACTCCGACCGCATTATCACTTTAATTTCAACGAAACTCTAACGTTTGTAAAGATGATTTCTGTTCTATATCTTATTCATTCTATGCCGCCAATATTTTCACTGGCTTGAACACGCAGCCGTCCCATGCCTCGTTCTAGCTCCGATGATTTTCGGTTACAGGCGCACGCCACCACGCCCAGCTGAAAGAATGACTTGTTTATAGTTATAATATAGTTATTTACAGCTTACATAATTACCTGTACGATGAAATAAATCAAATCAAATATAAAACACAATAGAGACTTTACAAAAATCAAGATGTCTTCGATATTCGTAACAGCGTGAATCATATAGGATTGAGCCTATAGTTCGTTGGAACGATAGACAACTTTCATAATTTTTCAAACATCTTTCAAGTTTGACTTTCCAAAGTGCTTACAGTGAGTGTTCACCATAAACTAAACTACAAATACGAATTCGCAATAATCCTCTCGCTCGCATTTTCTATCGCTAACCCCCACCCCACCCCTAGAGGTTCTTTCCCCCATTCATTGTCCCTAGTGCATAAACCGCGTCTGTCGAAAACAAATCCCAAAGGCGGTTATTCGTACATAGATTTTGAACGTTATCTCGGCTGAATATTTTATCGATTTCAATTATGAAAACAGTTTTGGAATTAACGATCGTCAAAATACATAACATAACATACGTGTCTATTATAATACAAGAACGTGTATACCCTTCGTAAAAACGGTTTATGTACTTAGAAATTATTCGGCAATGAGCCAGTCTTATATTATTTTGAAAGTTATCTCGATCGATATTTAACCGTTTTCAATTGTGAAAACAGATTTGGAATTAGCGAGTCTAAACATACATAATACACGTACCTATTATATTACGCAAACGTGTATACACTGCGTAAAACATCTTTATGCAGTTCGTCAGATCACCACTAGCCAACGGGCGCACTACACAACATTGCCAAAATATGGTCCGATTGAAACGGATCACCCAAAACGACTTTTTAGTTGCTTATAATGAGTTGGTCCTATCATGCTCCGCTCAAATATATATATTATATATATATACAAACCTTTAGTGAGAAATGGATCCCTGCCGCGGCGAGATTATCACCCTGTAACGGAGATGTAAGCCACTATCGACCGAGGAGGTCAATATTTTTTTGAAAAAGTTGCGTCTAGATAAGCATTAATATATATACGATTCCTTTGTTATTTTCTTTTATCGCGGCATATATGGAACCGGATGATAATATCACTGATCGAAGCTAGAGCCTCCCACTACAAATGAAAATCCGACATTGATAAACATATTTTCTGCCATGCCATATATGGGTCACATAGACCTGATCCATGTGCAAAGCATATTGATACATTTACTATATCCTGGACAGGTGAAAAATTTTACTGCTTTCAGCCTTTCAGCTGCGTCCTCAAAGTGATTTGGAAGATGATACAACTACAAGACTAGGCCAAAGGCACCTTGTGGTTCCACACTGGCCAACACAGATATGTTACCGAAAGTTATTACCAATTCTGGAACAGCCACCAACTCTCCTGCAACCATCATATGCAAAACTGTTGATACCGCAATACCTGTCGGACCAGAACCGAAGGTTTTACATGAATAATAATTGCTATTGCATCCCGTAAATGGTCGTTGCCAACCTAAAGGTTTTTAATAAATTGAGGTGACGTCATTTTATCAACAAAATTCGTCAATACCAATCCTTACACAAACCAAAAAATAACGCTAACCATTACCTTAAACCTAATCCTAACCTTAAAAAAATTTTGAACCACAAATTCGCTTGGTTAACTGCATCCGTAAATATAAGCCAATCCTTGATATAAATTATTTGGGCAGACAATATTTGGGCAGACAAGGCGAAGCGGCCATTGCCGATTTGTGATCTGACGATCTACATAAAGAGCTTTATACGAAGGGCCGGTATACACGCTTGCGTGATGTTTGCGTTAAATATTGATCGAGGTAACGTTCAAAATAATACACGACGAGGCGGCGGCGTTAATTTGGAATCCGTAGACGGTCGGTAGCATCTTTAGTGGTCGGTAGCATCTTTTTAAATTTTATTATATATATATATATATATATATATATATATAGTACAATATCTACAGACACGTGTTTCGCTGTTCCACAGCTCATCAGTGTAGCTTGGTACAATCTAGATATGGGCATGAGAACTAATTATACACAAAACGATTGCCAGTGACAACCGCTTGTGGGATAAACAGCGGTCATGCGCACATCTAGAGAGCGTGAAGCGGTATAGGGCAGAAGTGCTCAAACTACCACAAGGGTAGTGGGCGTTGCATTATTATATATATATATATATATATATATATATATATATATATATATATATATATATATATATATATATATATATATATATATATATATATATATATATATATATATATATATATATATATATATATATATATATATATATATATATATAGTTTACTTACAATGGGATTACATAAATAAAAAATTTCAAGTTCGCTTGCATAGTCGAGTGGTCTGTGTTATTGATTTTTAGTTGTGAGAACGGGGTTCGAATGTTGGGTGAGTATATAATTTTTTCCATTTTTTAAATTTTTACTTTACTTTTTTCTTTTTAATAGGGTTAGTATTAAGGTTAGGTTAGGGTTAGTTTTAGAGTTTGGTTTAGAATATTATTAAAAAAATAGGCGCGCGTAAAAAAGTCCCAAGATTCCACCGACCATCAAAGAGATGTCCGACCGTCTACGGTTTCGAAATTTGCGGCGCCGGCCTGACAGCAGATAAGATTAATTTCTAAGTACATAACAGGTTTTTACGAAAGTTTTGCAAATTCTCGTAATATAATAGACACATATGTTATGTATTTAGGCTTGGTAATTCCAAATCTGTTTTCAGAATTTATTACATGTTAATAATAATCATGTAAACTCGGTAAATATGCGCCTAAAATGAACAGGTTTTGTGATTGGCTATATGGAACAAAAGTGGTTAGGGTTAGGACATTGGTTTCTTTGTGGTTGATTCTATTGTTTTATTGTTTTAATCAACCAATCACAAAAATTGATAGTACAGGCAGGTGGCGACCCTGTAAACTTAATTTTATTGATAATTAATAATTAATTTACAATGATAAACCTCACTTTTACAGGTAGTTTACTAATGTCTACTTAAACTGATTTTATATATTCTATTCATTTTACAAGTTCGTTAAAACATGAGCGGCCGATGTTTATGGCAATTCCAAGTACTTCAACTACTACTTAAACTCTCACTAGTAGTAACACCAGTATATACTGTAGGTACCACACCCAAAAATTAAACACTTTGGTCTATTTAGTTAATAATAAAAATTATTATTATTTATTTCTCGTGCATCACAATATTGTAAATACCAGTACAACTATATGTGCTTTATCTCGAAGCCATGTTTCAGTAACACCAATCAATGAGAATGTAGTTTAAATATTAGCAAATAAATTTGTGAAATTACCAAAGTTACGTGAAAGGCTTCGAAAATTTAATGAGTTGGACTAGGACGCTATAAACTTACTTGAAAGTAATATTAAATTAAGTTATGTACGTGGGTTTATTGCAGTACCGTAAAGAAACGAAAATATTAGTTGTCAATTCTTCGATTTTCGCCAAAATGTCCATCATGTCCAAATTTGCTTTCGTCCTTCCATTTTCTGCTGTTATATAGCATTAATAATAATAATAATAATAAAGACGTATTAGGAGCATTATACAATAGTCTCAATGCTCTTACAACAATATATTGTTAATTTTACTTATAAAACTAATCACAGTTTCATTATAAGATAAAGCCTACTACATATATTACCACTGTGAACAAAAAAACTTTTCATTTAAAAAAAAGGAAAAGATCCGTTGCAATACGAAACAAGGCCACCAGGTTCTCCTCAGTATGAAGAACCCCGCGAAGAACCAAACAAACAAAAAGGATAACGTGGTGTTCAGAGCAAAACCACGGCGCGTGTAATGAGCTTGCTTGACAATCATCCATGTACTGTATTGTCTGTCTCCCCCCCCCCCCCCATCCCCAAGCTCTCCCTTATTCACTACAGCAGTGTGTATATTAAGTATTAACACTGACAAGTATACATAGTAATGCTTGTTTATTGCTACAAAATTGTAGGACAGGCCCAGGTCATAAACACAGCAATAGTATATGCATGTTTTTTCACCCTAAACTACTGTATATATAGGCTAATTATCAAGCATATATAGTATTTATAATTTTAATCAAATAATAAACATACTGTACATGCAATTCCAAAATTTGTACTACCACTTACTATTCTGCAGTATTATAAAAACCAAATGGTTTTGAAAATTCAAAACATTACACACCTTCAAATTTTCCAAAATCTCTCTGTTAAGTATTTCAAAATGTGTCTATTAGATTTCGGAGCTTGGAGCAAATACACAATACAGTGTACAATTATTTAAATTACATTAAAATTAGCGAGTCAAGTCAAAAAGTTAAACGATAAAGTGAAGGAACTGAAGGTAATGGCTATTCGTACGGTAGCCGTACGACGCTATAGTGATAGTCTCGAAATGCGGGTAAATATCATCAAAATCCTAAACCTAACAAATCCTAACCAAATTGCTAACCCTAACCAAAAAAACTATTCAGAAAAGGCAAATTATTGCTCAACACGTGACAATCACAATGTACATAATTAGAATAGTCCTAACCTTTTACTTGTGTCTGTCTTTGATTATCTTGTCCTTCAACACTACAGTTTCGGCTTGAAATCAGCTGATAATGTCTATAGTAATGTTTGTTGATGATTTTGTGAGGAAATGGCTGGTTTTTATTCGCCTCCTCCGCAGGCATCTCTCTCATGCAGGAAGGACAAATGGCGGATTTTTATGGCAATATAACTTTCAATGGCGGCTTCTTCCGGAAAGCGGTTTGTCGCGCTGGCGTCAATTAAATTTATAGACATATATACCGAAACTGCTCGTTATTTGCTGTCGTAAAACGCTCGGCAGTTTACGCCTGCTTACGAGGCGGTAATACCAAAGGAATGTTAGTAATGTTTGGCCAGAATATACAGGGTGTATAAAAAAACGAGACCTTTAGAAATTAACCTATTGTTGTTAAGCAGCTTCTAATCGTATATGAAAGAGCATAACTGCATAACAAATTGTCAAAGTACTAATTAGTCATATCATTAGTTCGAATAAAAATGGTTCAACTGACCACAGAGCAACGAGTTTTTTACTGTTTTACATTATACCGAAACTCAATGTACTTTGAGACTCGGTATAATGTAAAACAGTAAAAACTCGTTGCTCTGTGGTCAGTTGAACCATTTTTATTCGACCTGATGATATAACTATAATTAGTACTTTGATAATTTGTTATGCAGTTATGCTCCTTCATACGATTAGAAGCTATTTTAAATTCCCGGTCGTTCAATTTTTGATGTTTTTCAGCCGTCGGGAAAGAGTTAACAACAATAGGTTAATTTCTAAAGGTCTCGTTTTTTTTATACACCCTGTACAGGGTGTATAAAAAAAAGCGCAACCTCGGAATTTCCCAAGAAATCCACTGTGCTCTTAAACAAAAAAGATTTTCGCCCCTTCACCTGCATGTGTACATTTAAAGTTATCTTAATCGCCCGAGGTGTATAAAACCATTTTTTACTCATTCGTTGCTCAGAGATGTCAAGGTGACAATAGGTTGTTTTAAAAGAATGCTAATTATGTGGGTAATTATGTGGGGTCCGTTTTTTTATACACAGTGTATACAGTGGCGTCGCCAGGGTGATAAATCTAGGGTGATAAACGAGCGCATATGTACTTCTAGTGGCCTACGAGCAAATTCAAGGCATTGACGAGCAAATACAAGGCATTGACGAGCAAATAGATTTCCCTCCTACCAGCCAACTGGATGAGGGATTGTTAACACGTTACTGAGCGCATGCGTCTAACATTCAATTTCTAACCCCACATGCTTAGTCTGTCTCACTATTCGACTAATGTAGCTTCCCAAATAGGGAGTGGTTGTGGTGGTGCTCAGCGATTTTTTGAAAATACAGCCGGGGGTTAGGATTAGAAAACCCGTAACGCGAGGGGTGAGGCGGGGGGTTAGGGTTAGGACCTTTGTTGATTTGGGGTCGGTTACAATCCAATTGGGCTGGTAGGAGGGTGCAACGTGTCAGCTATTTGCGCGTAAATTCACTCTATATGCTAGTCAATGCCTTCTATTTGCGCCTTCTTATAAGGAATACGTTGTTGGGTTAAATAGTTTATTGATTAATAACGAGTTTAACAGCTTCACACAAAGAACATATATATAAAAGCCCCGAAAGACAAAGATACAACAACTAACTGAAAAACGTAATCACACGTAGTTCAAAAGTTAATACAATATTGACGTATAAAACTACAACTAAGTGCTCTATCTGCACTCAACACCATTCCCCTCCCCGATTGAACATGTCCGTCTAATCAGTGTAATCATTACCAGTAAGTCCGATTATTTCATCTGATAATCATGCATCCATGCAGGAACTGTTCTTGTTCGACGTGGCCTCGTATGTTGACCCACTTCTTCAGTTTCCCTCGGCAAATCTCTCAACTCCTCCGATTCGTTTAATCCGGATCCCTCGAGGTGTCACGGCTTGTACTACTTGGTGACACATTTTGTAATCCCGTTGCTTGGTCAATCTGCTCCAAAGTATCAGTCGGTTGACTGGTGCATTCACGTTCAATGCTACGCTGCCTCCTACATCGAGTTCGGTTGTTTCGGGATGGTTCGCTCCACTCCTCTTCATCGTCACTTGACTAGTCACTCCATTCCGCAGTTTTTTTTTCATCCTGCTTCTTTCTCTTCTTTGCTGACTTCGGTGTCTCCTCCGGCGATAGATAAGGCTTAAGTCGATTGAAGTGGACTACGATTCTCTTCCTGCCTTTACCATCCTTCTGAATACGGTAGACCACGTCTGATATAGCCTTTTAACGATTGTGTATATGGTCCAGTTGCCACGGCCTGGAAAGTTTCTTTTACAATCCTTTCTTGACGGTTGGTTGATGGAGCCATAGCTTATCTCCGACTTTGTACGTCAGTTCTATGCTCGTACGGTCATAGTAATCCTTGCATCGCTTGGAAATATTCCTAGTCTTCTCTCTGGCTAATTAATTCGTGCGCATCTTGCATGAGCATACGCTTAGTATTCTGGATATATGAGGGTATGTCTTCAGCAGTTGAACGAAGGTCTGGTGGTGCTTCCACTGTTAGGTCGATCGGTATACTCGCTTCTCTTCCGAATAGCATCTTGTGAGGCGTAAAACCGGTCGACGATTGTACGGCGGTTCTGTAAGGCAACAGAACGTGTGGAATCCAAATATCCCAGTCGTCTTGGTTGTCGTTGATCACCTTCGACAGCATGTCTTTGATCGTTCAATTGTTTCTTTCCACTAAGCCATCGCTTTGGGGGTGGTACGGTGTTGTGCATGTTTTCTTGACGCCCAGGAGATTGCTCATTGCTTGAAAAACTTTGCTGTCGAACTATCTTCCTTAGTCCGTATGGAGGTACTGCATAACCCCGAACCTGGAAATCCATTCATCAATAAGTCTCCGCGCCACTTTTTCGGCTTCGTGGTCAGCTACAGCGTATGCGTCGGGCTATCTAGTGAAGTAAACATTTACCACTATGATAAATCTGTTGCCTCTTTCAGCCCTTGGTAAAGGTCCAATGACATCCATTGCCACTCTTTCCATGGGGTAGCCACACTGACTGGTTACAAGCGGTGCGCGCAATTTCTTGCTCGGTGGGTTTCGA
Organism: Chrysogorgia sp. JL179-B06; assembly: GCA_035772405.1. NCBI lineage: Eukaryota > Metazoa > Cnidaria > Anthozoa > Scleralcyonacea > Chrysogorgiidae > Chrysogorgia > Chrysogorgia sp. JL179-B06. The sequence continues at coordinate 4,905,278 of JAYKKM010000351.1, read as the reverse complement.
CCAGCACATTCCTTGCACTGTCGGCAGTAGATCTCCACGTCTTCTCTCCAGCCCTTCCAGTAGTAACGCGATTTGATTCGCTCGCATGTTTTGAAAGATCCTAAGTGGCCCCAAGTAGGTAGAGCATTGCCAACTCCAGTATTTCAGGAACAATATTCCGTGGAAGGCATAGCTGAAGAAACTTGCTGCTTCCACTTTCCAACTTATACTCTCGACATAACAGTCTTTTTACCAACTTCAGTCGTTCAAACTGACTCCACATGCTTCCTTTTTCTGGACAAGCGCCGATAATTTCCTTTCTGTCGGGTCTAACTCCTAATTTTACCCACTTAATAACATCGTTGAGCACTGGATCCTCACGTTGGAAGATGTTCAGCTCGTTGTTATTCCAGCGGCTTGAAGCCCAGTTGTCTCCACCGGTTCTTGTGATATTGTAGGTCTTGAGCATAGGTGAATTCAGACCATTGTCATCAGTAGTTTGGGTTGACTCATCGTCTTCCTCTTCATCTTCCTGGTGTGGCACGCGCGATAATCTGTCTGCGTTCCCATGTAGTCGTCTCCTCGCTTATCTGGCGAAGATTTATGATCCACTGGGACTTGTTTCACCAGAACTGTTAACAGGAAAGATAATCTACCGTGAAGCTTGTGAGCTGAAGACCACTTGGGACGTACCTTTACCAGACCCGTTGGCCAACCGATGGTTGAAATGGGAGCGAGAATTGCCAAAAACCGTGTCCGTCCCACGCGGAGGAGAGAGGTAAATTATAATGTATGTTCTTTGTTCAATGACCAACGCGAACAAGTGCTGATTAGCAGGGCATTTGATGTTATGAATGCATGCAAGTGCATGCATTCATAACATCAAAAATTGACAGCTGCATGTAATAGCATCCTATATGGCTTACCAGAAGCTGAATTGAGCAAGTTACAGCGAATTCAAAATACAGCTGGTAGACTTGTTGCAGGGGTTAAAAAATCGGAGCATATCTCCCCTGTGCTTCGTAATCTTCACTGGTTGCCGGTGAGATCAAGGATTGTTTTTAACTTTCAAGGCTTTGCATGGCCAGGCGCCTGTTTATATTACTGATTTGCTAACTAAATATAAACCTACTCGTGCTTTGAGATCATCTGACCGAAATCTGCTACTTGAGCCAAAATCCAAAACGGTGACTCATGGAAACAGAATTTTTGTTCGGTTGCAGCACCAAAACTGTGGAATTCATTACTACAGGAAATTGGAAGCTTTGATTAAGTAGTTTTAAGTCAGCACTTAGGACTTTTCTTTTTTAAAATTAATAGTTTTTTGTTGATAGTGGTAATATATGTATAGTAGGCTTTATCTTATAACGAAACTGTAATTAGTTTTATAAGTAAAATTAAGAATATATTGTTGTAAGAGCATTGAGACTATTGTATAATGCTCATAATACGTCTTTTATTATTATTATTATATATAGTTTGCTGTACGACGAACACATTATACGTAATGTCAACGCAACTACGCAAGGTTTGTACCTCTCATGTTCTCCACAAATTTGGACAAACTAAAAAATCCGTCTTGGGGAGATGTCCACCCCAGTCCACCCCTTGGCGACGCTACTGACTACAAACAATTAGACAACGAGAACGAGTTGTCTATGAGCAGATAGTTAACGAGAGCGAAGCCCGAGTTGACCATCTGCTCATAGACAACGAGGGCGAGTTGTCTAATTGTTTTAGTATCAACCATAAACAACCTTTCTTTAACGTAGAAAAGACTTATCGAACATTGTTTCAAATTTTCAGATAGTTTTACCTTTTTGTTTGTAGAAGTCTCCCCGTTGCTCGATGGCACATGATAAACAATTGCTCACAAAAAAACGAGATTGTAATTACTTTGCTTCATATTTGGTGTCGATATACTCCATAGGCATAAGCGAATTAATTCATTTTCTTATTCGAAAATGTCAAACTGAACAATTGTCCATTACTTTCGGGCCAATGTTTTCATGCTTTCGTCACTCGTATATAAATTTTAGCCGGCGCCATGTTTGGACTAGATTTCAGGTTTTGCCGTGCAGCGTGAATATGTCGTGGCTTCTGATTGGTCAGGATAGGAATATTCCAACATAAGGAGGTTTGTGATTGGATAACGCTACTCAAGGTCTATCACTAATAGACAGCGAGTAGCTCAGCCAATCAGAATGCCGAATTTGTAATAGACCGCTTGTTGGTTGATACTATATATATATATTATATATATTCGCGATGTGACAATGAAGCATACATAAACAGGGTTAGGGCCAGAAGATGCATGGAAGGCGTATGCATGGCAAGCATGATGAACTGGATTACATATATTATTGGCCAATAGCTCAGCTTTGTACAGTGGACAAGTTGTATGTGGAACTTTTGGTGAGAAAGTAAATGCGCACTTTGATCCTGAACTTGATCCTTGCTTATCTGCGCACAGGAATAAGATATAGTTGTAAAACGACATGGCTAGCTGGCAGCAGATTCTAAGTAACATATTGGAGTACTCTCAACACACATGAACAATGCTTTAGATTGGTTTTTGGAAAATGTTGAAAGGAACATTAGTTTTATCATCAGATTCATAATACTGAGCTTTGCTCATAGCGAGATCACGCAAGCGAATTTTTTAAATCAGTTCTTTTTTAAACGAAGCCAAGTAAACAATTTTAATATCCTAGCATTAAATATTGTTCACCTAATTCATTTATTTGTTGTCTAAAAATATTATTGAATATTTTAACTACACAACAACACAATACATTCATACAAAACATAGAAATGTTGTATTATATTTGATAATAAATTAATAAAAAAACGTTGTTATAGTTAAGGTAATTTCAATTTCTTAAGCGATTTTTTAAAATTAGATAGAGACCCCGGTTTCTTATTTTATCATACAAGTTCAGTGTCGAAATCTGTTGTGGCATTGATTTTTTGAAAAGCATCTTTTGTTAGGTGCCCCAAAATGGCCGCTATGCCCTTGGACTTTCTACAGACACTAAATCACGTGACTGAAATTATCTAGACAATTAGACTTTGATTTAATTAGGATCTAGCGCAGATGATCTAGCTTGTCTATCTACCGTGGATCTGTTGTACCTCTCTTTAACACAAAGAAGAAATACAGTCGAAGCAGCACACGTGAACGCAGTGGCCCAAATCATCCATTTCGTAGAAAAATTACCCAAAGGTACAACAAGGAATATACTCTGAATGAAATTATTTGAGAAGGTTATAACACCAGAGGTTATCCCCTCGGCCACTGGGTAGGTTATCTCAACACCCAGTTCGAAGAAAAACGGAATGGTGCCATTCAAAAAGAACCCGTTCAAGCCAAACATCACATAGACCAGAATCTCGTTGAATGGGATGACTTTCGTGAAGATATAGCAGATTAAAAGGATGGTGTAAAATGATAGAGCCATGAAAACGATGAGAATTAGCTTTAAATGACCGGAAAAATGGTCAGCGAATCTGAAAATAGAAATATAAGTATACGTAAAGACAGGGATTTCAGAATCATTTCATATTTGTGTAAAAAATAATTAATTGAATTTAATTTCGAATTATAGTTATGACACAACTTCAAATTTATTTATTTATTTATTTATTTATTTATTTATTTAATTATTTATTTATTTATTTATTTATTTATTTATTTATTTATTTATTTATTTATTTATTTATTTATTTATTTATTTATTTATTTATTTATTTATTTATTTATTTATTTATTTATTTATTTATTGTACAGAGTGTGTAGATAAAAATAATAATAAACTAAATCAATGTACAGCAAGGCGAGATTACAACAGGTATACACCCAGCAAGGTAAAATGCCGAAAATAACAATGATAAAATCTATATCTACAATATAGAAATAATGCAAATGTTGTTAAAAAGTGCATCAATAGCAATATTGGCGAAAAGATTCCAGTTTTGTGTAGATGAACATTTGACAGATGAATTTCCAGATAGAAATATTATCAGGGTCGAAGGTATTTTCCAAGGCAGAAAAATATAGAGAATAGAGTGCAGACCGGAAAGAAGTAACTGCCGTTATTTCATGATTGGTTTTCTTTTCTTTACCGCGGACCGTATATAGCATGCAGCCCTATGAATACTAATTAGATAAGAAATGAAGAAAAAACTAGGAAAATCTTTGTCCAAGGTGGAAAAATAGACAAAACTTTGTTTGAAAACCTCCTCAATCATGAAATAAGACAGTTAATTACTTTGAACGTCGAAATGTATGCGATATACAGCCCTCGAACGCTACGCTTCCTCGGGGTTGTATATATCATACATCCCTCGTTCTCGTTAATTAACTCTTACATAATAGACGAGTCGAAGACGGTAAATTGTTCCAAAGTTTTACAGTACGTAAAAATAGCATTTGTGAAAAAGAAATCGAGGGAGCAATTCTTCCCAGTTGATCTAACTAGTACTTTAGGTTTAACACAATTGTAAATATCAATATTATAAAAAACCATTAATCATTTAAAAAAAGGCTAGGTCTTTAAGTTCATGCCCATAAGTAATAGGTATAAGTTTCAGATTTAAAAGTCTATCTTTATGTGTAAGTTTTGGATTTCGATAACCAAGGATAAATTTGGTTGCACGCCTTTGCATTCCTTCAACCATGCGTAAATCTCTAACGGAAAGACGAGACCACACCTCACTGGCATAACCCAAGTAAGAGCGGACTAAACTCAGGTACAAGCAACGCTTTACCTCACAGCTAAATCGTGGATCTCAAGCTCTGTGAAGAAATCCCAGCATTTTCTGTGCCTTGGAGCAAATATATGATATATGGAGCCCCTAGTTCAGAGAAGTGGTAAACACGCCAAGGTCTCTTTGAGAATCTGTTTTAGAAAGTGGGTGGCCTTCGATAGAATATATACCACGGATAGGTTCCTTTTTGTGAGCAACTGATAATTTGGCCTCACATTTAGTAAGATTAAATGTCATCTTCCAATCATATGACCATTAGTTTACTTCGTTGATGTCATCCTGGAGCTCTGTAACATTAGATGGAGAATTTATAGTTCTAACCAATTTCGTATCATCAGCGAACAGGTAAACTAGAGTGCTTTTGAATAGCTTTTAAGGAAGATCGATTAAATGAGATTATCACTATGATTTTGGTCTAATCGGTTAATCAAGAAACTGAAATTTAGTTTTTAAATGTGTTTTCTTGCGTTAGTAATCAAATTTGATTTTCGATACGGTTACTTGAAGTGCAGCAGATATATAAATATATTAAAAATACGCATCCGCAATAACTCCTCGCCGCCTGTTCTATCCCACACATGAGCTCTAGATCTTAATTAGTCCAACATTTATTATATAAAATGTAAAACCACACTAAATTTACTGATATTTATTTGTATTTAAAGATATCGTAATATCAATGCAAACCCTAACTCCAATCATAACCATAAAACCCAGGCCTAGCATGTCACTAACTCCCTGCGGGATTTTCCCAATATTATATTATATATATTATATTATATATATTATATTATATATATTATATTATATATAGAAAAGGCCCATTGGGTTTCAGAAACGAAAGTCTGTGCGATCCTTCCCATCTCAGGTAGTAACAATAACCGCAAACGGCAAGAGAAGCGTCTTATTTTTAAACTTGGCACCACACATCCTCTTGGTCTTAATGAACGTTTTTCTTTTATTTCCCTAATAATCCTTTTCTTTTAATTCCCTACAAGTTTTTTTGTTATTTTAGTTTGCGTGAAACTTTTTTATTATTAGCTAATGCACTTTCATTCCTTTTCAAGATTTTTATTCTTACCGCTTTACTATCGCATAATCCCCTTGAATATTGGGCTTGTCATTTCTCCCTCCCCTCAGTCTGTTTGCTGATCGACTGTAAATATAGCAAATGATTTAATTGTTTGCATCTCATTAATTATTAGTTTGTTTATCTCCAGCGTGCGTTTGATTGGCTATACTTTGTACTTGTGACACTCTTTTGGCATATGTATAATATATATATATATATATATATATATATATATATATATATATATATATATATATATATATATATATATATATATATATAATATATATATATATATATATATATATATATATATATATAATATATATATATATATATATATATATATATATATATATATATATATATATATATATATATATATATATATATTATATATATATATATATATATATATATATATATATATATATATATATAATATATACATATGCCAAAAGGGTGTCACAAGTAGAAAGTATAGCCAATCAAACGCATATAAAGCACTAATGAGCTGTTCATGGCTAGCTTTGATATAACCTCTCTTTTTACTAAGATTTCATTAGACGAAACCATCGACATCATAATTTAAAAGGTCTTTACTAATTCCACAAAATTTCACGGCTTTTCTATTTTCGAAAACTTCTAAATTTAACAGTAAAAAATTGGCATTTTCTATTCAACGGTGAAGTCTATCAACAGGTAGATGGCGTTGCTATGGGTTCTCTCCTGGGACCTCTCTTTGCCAATAATTTCCTTTCCCATAACGATTGTCCATCATTCTGAATTCAAACCATTGTTTTATCATCGTTATATTGACGACTGTTTCATTTTATTTCGTTCTCGCGATCACGTTCTTCCGTTCCTTAACTATTTAAACTCTAAGCATCCCAAAATAAAATTTACGCATGAATTGGAAGCTTCCAGGGGTTGCTTCTCAACGAGTGTTTACCACAAACCCACTTTTACAGGCCTATTGACTTCTTTTGATTCTTTTATTCTGTTCTCGTATAAAAGGGGTCTGTTTTTTTCTTCATTATAGTTGTTGGTTGTGACGACGGCTTGGTAAACCAAATTCTTCGTTAAACATATACCTTCGAGAGGGCATTTGGTGATGTCTCGGCAATTGCACATTTTTGGGTTGCATGGTTGGATGGGTTTACGAATTTTGAGGTTGTGTCGATTAATCACACACAGCCATTCCTCTGTTAAATATATATATATATATATATATATATATATATATATATATATATATATATATATATATATATATATATATATATATATATATGTGTGTGTGTGTGTGTGTGTGTATGCGTACGTGTGTATGTGTGTGTGAGAAATGTGATTTTACTCAATGTGAGAAATGTGATCTTAGCCAATGTTCCACTTAGATATATTCTTTCTGCAATAGACACTCATTCGTATAATCTTGCTAAGAGTATCTTGTTTCTCTTTTACGCGATCTTTGCATCAGTCCGTTTACTGTTTCTGACACTTTTTTGTTTGTCGAAGAATTGCGTGCTCTTGATCTCGAAACCAATAATTATTTTCATCGCAACTTTTGACATCTCTTTTTCAACAATATCCCACTCAATGAAACTATCGATATTATTATTCATAAGCTTTCACGTAATTCGTCCCACTTTCTGCTAATATTACCGTATATCGTAAGGTTACATTTACGGATCTTTTCACCAATGTTAATAGTTTTATTTTTTTACTTTTAAATTACACATCCTACCAAATTTTTCATTCGGAAGTCATTAAGCTTAAAGGTTTCCTTGTTAAAGTGGAACTACGATGAAAATTCACCCTCATATTTTAGATTTTCTTTAACATAGAATAGTATTTCAGGGTCGAAAGTGATCATCGATGTAAAAAAAATATAAAAAAATGGTATTTTGAAGCAAGTATTTTGAACTCTGAGATCACTACCATTTAGGCCACCATTATACTAAGAACGTGTTCCAAGTGAGCCCGCAATTTCAAAAGGTTTTTGTTTGTGGCGTCAGATTCTCAATGCTACGCCTGAATTTCAGTCGAGGTTACTTGTTTTCTTGTTTTCTTCGAGAAGTAGATGAAATGTCCAGCCTCAGACAAATAATTTGAAAAAAGGACCTTGATCACTATATAATGGATTTACTTGAAGAATTAGCCATGTGGAGTCTTCGCGTTGAGAAGCTGATGTCACTTCGTTACGCTGGTCAGGAACATGATCGGTTAATGGCGGACATAACTCCAGATTCGGAGTTAGAAAAACAATACTTGCCATCGTCGAATCGCATATATCGATAGGAACAAATTTGACCGTTACCCTGCTGTTTTCTTCGACCGTTGCATGTCTTTATAGGGTTTTTCATGATAAGTAAAATTAAATTAGGCAGCACAACCAGTGACTGCAAAGAAATGGTACGAGGCTGTCCTCAGGGGTCATGTTTTGGACCTCTGATATGGAACTTATTTCAAAATGATATGTCTTTCCACGTTCGCAACGCAAGCCTCACTATGTACGCTGATGATCACCAACTATACATATGGGGAAAAGACTATAACATAGTTAAGAAGACCTTACAGGAGGAGGGACGACGTGCTTCGTTATGGTATAAAGATAATTTTCTCCTAGCGAATTCCGAAAAGTTCCAGTTATTAACTATCAATCCAAGGGGCCTAAACACGGATAATGAATGTCGTTCTATACAGATCGACGATCAAATAATCAATAATACGGATCATATTACTATACTGCGGGTACACATTGATGAAAGCATTAATTTCAGTGGTAATATTAGTGAGCTTTGCAAGAAGGCTAGTAGAAAAGTTGGGGTGCTTTTACGCTTGCGTAATCTTATTCCTCTTTCGGTCAAGTTAACTATATATAAGTCAGCTATCCTCCCGTATTTAACATGTCACGTGATCTGGCATTTCTGCAAGGCTTCGGACAACAGAAAGGTTGAACGTATCCAAGAACGAGCGTTGAGAGCGGTATATAGAACTGAGAGAGATCCTTGTGAAACACTCCTTGAGCGTGCTGGTTTGCCATCATTATATAATAGATGATTACAGGATATTGTTATTTACATGTATAAAGTAAAAAATGAACTTGCACCTAACAGTGTATCAGAAATATTTGCCCTCAAACAATCTAGTTATTCATTAAGAAATGGTGATTTCGATATACCTAGATTCAATACAGTCAATTATGGAAAAGACTTACTACGTTATTTTGGACCAATGTTATGGTCAAGGTTAAGTAGTGATATTAGGAATTCTACAAGTCTTAAGGTATTTAAAAATGTTATTCGTAAGTTGGATATTAGTAGCCTTTTAGAAAATAACAGTAACTACTGTGAGCTTTGCAGTAAATGAATGTTCCATGTATGTCTGACCAATCGTTTTAAGTTCATTGTAAATATTATTTTTATTGTAAAATTATCTTATTATGTAATTGCCTGTATTATCTTACTTTTGTAATTTATTGGCAGTTAGATAGGATATATTAACTTATCTGTAATTTATTAGTAGTTAGATAGGATATATAGTGTCCCCAATTAGCCTTCTTAGGCTAAATAATTTTGAATGAAGTTATTGTATTGCATTGCATTGCATTGCATTGCATTGCATTGCATTGCATTGCATTGCATTGCATTGCATTGCATTGCATTGCATCGCATCGCATCGCATCGCATTGCATCCCATCTCATTCCATTCCATTCCATTCCATTCCATTCCATTCCATTAGGCTGTTTCTCCTTCTGTTAGTGATATTAATGTCCCTAAGCATGTTATATATGTCTGTTCCCTTACTTACAATGAAAAGAAAACGCCTGCAAATGATCCACTGATGATCGCAACAAATCCCAACCATCCAGCGAATTTCTGACCAACATTCCCTACGTGAAATTCAGATAGATTTTGGTCCAAAACCGAAAGCCATCCGCTATAAATACCTGTACTTGCTCCATACAACAAAACCAAGAGCAAATAATTGTAATTATTCAACAACTTCTTCAAACCATTTTTGAAGTCGACTCTTCCTGCTCCTGCTGAATGACTGGGAGGTTTTGCTGGTTTTGCTGGGTAGTAAATAAGAACAACAAGAAAAATGGCTAATATTACACCAGCTTCAAAGTACAACAACATCTTGATTTGATTACGATATTGATGATATTGGGTCGCGTTCAAAACGTAATTATCTCCAATTTTTGTAATATTTGTGGATTCCACGTCATCCACAAAAGCAGGACCGATTAAAAAGGAAATAGCTGTTCCAGCGTAGCCGGCCATGGTTGAAATCGCTGTAGCTGTTGTTCGTTGATGTGGGGGGAACCATGTGGATGATAACAAGGCTGGAGCGGCCATGCTGACGGGACCAGCAAAGCCATTGATAATTTGACCGCAGTAGATTAAAGCTGTTGAGAGTCCAGGGTCATTGGTCGGAATGCATCTCAAGGCAGAACCAAAAAACTCCAACCCTGCTGCCAGCAGCACTGCGACACGTAAACCTGACGGAAAAATACAACGTATAAATATTTCATGGCTCAGAAACTTTGATTCTTACAAAGAAACTAAAGAATCAACTAGACGGTTGCTACGTAAAGATGCAAAGAGCTGAATTTCGAAGGGAAATAGCACAATATCAAGGCGGAACTCTACATGGATAGAATTTCTGTTACTGAAAAAAATCAGAAGCCGGGAGTGAATTTAGTAGGTCATTGTGTGAGAGATCAAAGCAAACAGCTTCAAAACTCATATTATGGACACCGATACATGGAGCAACAAGTAGAAGAAGGCCATCAAATGTTTGATGTTGTACAGTTAAAGGAAGATACCAGATTAGATAAGACAGCGAAAATCATTTAAGACATATATTTGATAGAAACGTTTGGACATCCATTAAAAGTTCCGAGGAAACTTGCCACTTATAATATTTTAGTATAAATATTCTAACATCTGTTTGATATGCATTAAGCAATGTACCCACAATATTGCTAGTTAGTCACATGTCAAAAAGAATAAGTATACATTGTAACCATCGCTTTAATTTACTGAGTTAATGTGATATTGGACTAATAAATATTTAATATTTGTATTTTCGAACATACTGTACTTTGGATGGAAATAATAGAATATCATTTTCTGCTACTAAACGAGTCAATTTCAAATAAGCTGTTACCATGGTAACCTAGAAACGACCCCCAGCAGAGTAATAAAGAGCACTTACTGGAGCAGAATAGCAAGAGAAATAAAGATTAGAAAAATATAAAATTAGGTTGAATGTAAAGCCAATAGATATATCGAACATGTAAACCTCAAAAAATATAAATTTATTTTGCACCTGTTGGTATTCGTTAATCCGAATGTAACATCGGTCCTACTTTTGCTTAGACAGATTAAAGAATAGCAACACGAATGTTGCAGCTAGCATGCTTCATTGTAAGGGATTTTTGGTTAAAATACCGAGTTCTCTTGATGTATGCTCCAAAACCTTCAGAAAATGCGTAATCGCCACTCTTCTCCGCAGAGGCTTCTTGCGCTTTTATGTACTATTTACAAAACGAGTTGGAGGGCTTTATCGGTGTATAAAGACGCGAGCCGAAGGCGAGCGGCTTTATACGCCGATAAAGCCCGATAACGAGTTTTGTAAATGGCTTCAAAAACGTCCATTAATTAGTATTTATCTATTGTGTGAAATTATTTAGCAATGCAAACGAGGGACACGCTGCAGTGCGTTTGTACTGCTGCTTGTGCCGCAGCATAGTTTTGCAGTATAATTGTGAGATGAAGCGCTTCAGGCTGGCTGAATGAGTGTTCTATCACATTTAAAGACACTGATGTTTTATTAACGAGTGTTCTATCACATTTAAAGACACTGATGTTTTATTAATCAGTTCTGTACTACATGGTAGAAACATTGATTAAAGATGCATTTCTTTTGTGTTTTCTTCATGCATTATTAATGAGTTTTTGAAGTACTATTTAAAACACGAGCAGCAGTGTTTTATCAGATATAAAACACGAGGGCGTAGTCCGAGTGTTTTATACCCGATAAAACACGTGATGCGAGTGTTTTGAATAGCTTCAAAAACTGTGAATGAGAAACATGGATTTTAAATAGAAAATAAAATCTCTAGGGAATAGCAACTTGGTTGTCCTCTACCAAAAATTTGAATATGAATTTTAAATGCCGAGGCGTGGTAATGCCGAAGCCTACATTCTCGGCAGCGTTTGTCTTTGATATGCCTCCAAAGCGAAAATTTCGATAACCAAAAAACGAAGAGCAAGAAAAGCGTGTGAGTACTATTTTAGGACCTCCAAGGAATATAACAGAGATGGCGAACAGTGATTTGAAAGAAGAATGCAAGGATTTAATAGACTTCAGTTTGGCTGATTTTAGATTTGACGTTCCCGACGAAATGTTGAGTAATTTCCCGATGCGTGCGAGTGAAGGTGAGAGGGTATCAAATGTTAACACGAACATGTCGAGTTGTGTGTTCAATAATTGTACTTTCAATTTTGCTGAAAAGTGATTCTTGTAAAGAGCTAGATCGTGGTAGTTCTTAAATTTGAATGTTGTTGTGCGAGAATTATCATTATGTGTTGAAACTATAACTATGTTAATGTAAAATACGATCTTTATACATAAAATCTTTATATAAAAATCTTTATATAAAAAATCTTTATATAAAAATCTTTATACAAAAAATCTTTATATAAAAATCTTTATCAAATTTAAATAACAAAAGTCTATTGTGTACAGAAGCATGACCAAGTGTGCTTTGGCTAGTATAAAGACACATGCACGTGACTGAATTCGTGCGCAAGATTGGATTATTGGTTTATGAATTATTAATGAGTTTTTGAAATATAGTAATAATGTAATATACTATAGGTGGGCTATTCGCATGCATTGGGCTCACAGGGTGTTTTTGCTGCCCAAACTATTCGTCCAAACTCTAGAAAAAGCGCAAGAAGCCTCTGCGGAGGAGAGTGCGTAATCGCCCAAGGACACAAGGACATTACGGCAAAATTCCAACCGCAAATTAGCCATATAATCTACTCGCAAATGAGGTTACGAAACGACATAGCGAAGCGAGAGTGGTAATCGTATATGTGTTATAAATTCGCTCTAAATTGCTATCTGATAAATCTGATCTGATAAAGATACTGTATATTTGATAAAGGACTTATGGTGAAGGAAAAGTTCGAGAGTTAATGATATAAAGACGTGTCTCAGGTTTAGTTTATAAACTCTTTATTATACACCGCGTGCTTACAACTCTAGTAGCTATATTGTTCCTCTAGTCTAGATCACATCGTTCACAACGTGGTAACAATACCACAGTTAGAATATATACATTTTAAAACCAGATTGGGACCAGTTGCGAAAATAAATTGAACCCGCGAACCTGCGACGCTAGCAGTGGCGAAGCTAGCGGTCATGCTAGTCATGCTCAGCATGACTAAAAATTTCCTGAAAATATATAGTTTTGTTTGCTTTTATTTACTTTATTTGAAATCTCTCCTTAGAACTTTGAAGTCGTGTGCATTTCGAAGAGAACAAGCAATAATAGTTCACGCATATTACGCGGATATTCTCGCTCCTTATCCGTCCCTGATTGATCAGGCGTCTAAAACCGCCGTCTTCATTCCCAGGCTCTTGTTCAGCCTGGTCCCTGTGAATAGCATGACCAGCTATATGAACAGTCATGCTTATTCTCGAAATATGATTGGTTGACGGCACTTGACGCATGCTCAGTTTGCCTATTTTAGACAAGCTGGTCATGCTATTTTGGATGAGCATGACCATAGCCTGATAGCCCAAAATATTAGCTTTCCGCCTTACCAACTATGGCCTGACTGCACAGTGCGTCTGTTTAAGGAGATCCTTGATTTATCATGGCATCAACGAGCTCTGATTCTGTCCAAACAGTCCTTGTTTGTGAACTGCTTAGAAAACCGTTTTCGGTTCGAAACATCAATGAGAAATCTTTTTGTTGGACAGCGACCAATGCCGGTTCTTGGCCATTCGTCTTTCTTTCGTTTTATTGGCAATGAATCGCAGTTGAAAATGTTTACCGAGAATTGTAAACCGGCAAACCATTGCAAAGATTCTCTCCAAGACGACAGAGCACGGATGAGAGATCAATCATGAAGACGGAATGGACAGCCCCGAAGGAAATATTATAATATGCTGTGTTGACATTTATCCGTGAGACTCCGTAATATTAATTATTATGAAACGTTGTTTTTGTCTGATTTAAATAAATTCTATATCGAAATGATAACTTGAATCTGGCGAATCGAACGCTGTACGTTTCGTCTACTTAAAATATGAATATCAGATGTTATGAGAAAATGCGTAAGCGAGTAAAGTACCCAAACCTGCTAATACACTACAAACTATATACAAAGCGCTCGTCTTTAAATTAAAATCAAAGAACATGGCTTCAAGATCTATTCGACGTTTACCCGGTGATTCAATGCTTTTATGTCCATTAAAGCGATATAATTTCGTATAGATATGTTTCGTATACCTTGCCGTTGATTTTTTTAAACGTTTTGTCACACGAAGACCTTCAATCGAACAGATATTAGAAAAAATAGCATTGTCGTGTTTACTGTTTACATTAAAATTTGCGTGTCAGGCGTTATGCATTGGGAGGGTTGAGGGCGGGCTAGCCTGCGTGCGACGCCTGAATGCTGATGCGCTCTAAAGAGAAACGGTCCAAAATATGAAATTTTATAAACCTTTGAGCTCAAAAATCACCGCTCAGAATGCAGGAAATGCCATTTACGGGAATCTATATTTCAACATTTTCCGGGGGGGGCATGCCCCCGGACCCCTCTAGAAAGCCTCGCGCCTTTCGGCGCTCGGATTATTAATTAGCATGACCTCCCATTTGGGACCAGCTTCGCCACTGGACGCTAGTGCAGTGCTTATTTCAGAAAGAAGAATTGCGTATATTACAAGTAACATTTGGAATTTCACTCGATTGATCTATATGTTCTAAAGATACATGCTCTAATGATTTAAATCCTTAGGACATTTAGTTTAATCGAGTGAAATGCCAAATGTTACTTATAAGTGGTATTGCCCCGAAACGTTGTAAAAATAAAAAAGATTTTAAATCGAGTTCCTTGTGATTTTTAGATTTTTCTTGAAAGCATTGAGCAGGCATTATATGTAATGTTTAAAACACGAGCAGCAGTGTTTTATCAGATATAAAACACGAGGCGCAGCCGAGTGTTTTATATCTGATGAAACACTGCTGCGAGCGTTTTAAACGGCTTAAAAAACGACCAGCATTTGGTAAGTTCGTTGGCGTAGTAATTTTGAAAAATAGCGTTGTCTAAGCCGAGAAAATCAAAGCTAAAGTTTATGTAAATTAGGATGAATCTTTATCACATATGAAGATACGATACGGTGGTGATTTTCCTTTGTGTTTTCTTCATGCATTATTAAAAAACTCATTAATAATGCATGAAGAAAACACAAAGGAAAATCACCACGGTGTCGTATCTTTATATGTGATAAAGATTCATCCTAATTTACATAAACTTTAGCTTTGATTTTCTCGGCTTAGACAACGTTATTTTTCAAAATTACTACGCCAACGAACTTACCAAATGCTGGTCGTTTTTTTAAGCCGTTTAAAACACTCGCAGCAGTGTTTTATCAGATATAAAACACTGCTGCTCGTGTTTTAAACATTACATATATATATATAGTAAGAACAAAAGAGACGAACTTTTGTTACTTCATTTAAACTTTATTTCGCTACAGATCTGTTTCGTATGGAAAGCTATATTAGCTTACCACACTCATCAGGTGAGTATTGCGACTGGTGTTACAAAGCGGAAACTTGATATTGTATTGATCTACAAGACGGATTAATTATGTATGACGTTGTGAAGTTGCGGTGCATATTAATTAGCTAATAGTTGCGCAGTAAATGTTTTTTTCTATGCCTGCAAGTTGGTATAAGTTCGTTTCTGCTGTTGAGTGAACATAATTCAGGGTGACAAATAATTATAAATTTTTCATAAAGGCATAAGTTACAACGTTTTGTAACTTATAAAAGAAAATAACCGAAGAAAATAACCGAAAATAACCGAAGAAAATAAAATCGCAAAGAACCTTAACCTTGACGACAGGATACTCGTTCATAACACTAAAAGACCACAAGCCACATTTCAGCAACAATCCTACGTGCCGACTGATAAACCCATCAAAATCGGAAATCGGAATAATCAGTAAAAAAATTCTCGAAAGGATAAATTCCAAAGCCGTAACATCTGCCCAATTGAACCAATGCATGGAAAAATACTGACTCTGTTATCAAGTGGTACAAAAACATTGCCAACAAATCCGCACACTCATTCATCTGCTTCGACATAGTGGAATTCTAACGTGGGCCTCAAACTATGACGAGATAACAGACGAAGAGAAATAAATCATTATCCAAGCCAAAAAATCCTTATTATTTAACGGAAACGAGACGTGGTGCAAGAAATCATCCAACTCGCTATTCGATGTAACGATGGGTAGCTTTGATGGCGCCGAGAGCTGTGAACTCATGATAGGATCTTAGATCCTGTCGAAGCTTGCGCCAAAATATGGAAACAACACCGGTCTATATCGGGACGATGGATTGGCCGCATTTAACGGGACGCCAAGAGAAATAGAAAACATCAAGAAAGAAATATGCAAAACGTTCGGCGACCACAACCTCAGAATTACCATCGAAGCAAACAAGAAATCCGTCGACTTCTTAGACACCACATTAGACCTACGATCCGAAACGTTTAAGCCATTTACTAAACCAAACAACGTCCCTCAATACGTCAACCACCAAAGCAACCACCCGCCAGCCATTATCCGCAGCATACCAGAATCCATCAACAGAAGACTCTCCAACATCTCATCCGACAGACAATCCTTCGACTCAGCAACCCCACCATACCAAGAAGCCCTGAAGAAAAGTGGGTACGACTACAAACTCAATTACAACCCGAACCAACAAAACCGAAACGCCCGAGATCCAGAAACACCACATGGTTTAATCCACCTTACAGTGCCAACGTCGCCACAAACATCGGCCACATATTATTGCGTACGATCAACGAATGCTTCCCCGCCAGTCACCTTTGCGGAAAATATTCAATAGAAATACCCTAAAATTAAGCTATAGCTGCATGCCTAATATAGACATCATAATTTCATCCCACAATAAATTCGAACTCAACAAAGTCAAAGAAACCCAAAATAACCCAACCATTATCCCCACCACCAAGGAATGCAATTGCCGCCAACAAAACAACTGCCCGCTTTCTGGTAAATGCCTAACCGAAGGAATAGTCTACCAAGCTACAGTCACCACAGAAGACAACAAAAAAGAAGAAACTTATGTAGGCCTAACTGAAGGCACTTTTAAAACCAGATACTTAAACCATACAAGCTCTTTCAGAAATTCAAAACGTTAATCTGCCACTGAACTAAGCATGCAAGCACATCTGGACTTTAAAAGAATCAAATACTCAATACTAAATCAAATGTAACATAATCAAGCGATGCAAACCCTACTAATTTAACAAAACGTTGTAACTTATGCCTTTATGAAAAATTTATAATTATTTGTCACCCCGAATTATGTTCACTCAACAGCACAAACGAACTTATATCAACTTGCAGGCATAGAAAAAAACATTTACTGTGCAACTACTAGCTAATTAATATGCACCGCAACTTCAGAAACGTCATACATAATTAATCCGTCTTGTAGATCAATACAACATCAAGTTTCCGCTTTGTAACACCAGTCGCAATACTCACCTGATGAGTGTGGAACAGATCTGTAGTGAAATAAAGTTTAAATGAAGTAAACCAAAGTTCGTCTCTTTTGTTCTTACTATTCTAGTCACGAGTTCTGTATATATGGTGGTGGTAATGCCGGGATAAGATTCTGGGTATATTATAGATAATATTTGGCATTTCACTCGATCAAACTACATGTTGAAAGGATTTATGGTGAAGGAATATATATATATATTATTATTATTATTATATTGTGAGTTGGAGTTGGTTCTCGCGAGTGAAAGTTAACCATACCGGGTGAGCGAAAAATTGCTCAATCACGGCTGGGATTCGAAGCGGCGACCCTCGTATTATTACTATTACAAGAAATACGAATCCGCAATAATCCCCTCGCCCGCCTTTTCTATAACTATATTCCCCACCCCATTTCACCATCCATGGTCCGCAGTGCCCAGACCGCGTCTGTCGATAACAAATCCTTAACTCCGGTTCGTCAGTTTTGGAATTACAGAGCTATTGCTATACCCTCGGCGTCCGCGTCTGCGTCCGGGTCAAATGATAAGGTCAGCGTTAAGATGTTGAATTTTCAATTTGTTTAGCATTGAACGGCAGACTTCTATACCCCACACGATAACTAGCTTTTTCCCGAGCTTTCACTATTTTGTACATTGGTTAACTGTTACGTAGTCTATAATACCGATCAGTGGCGAAGCAGGCCATAACAACTGGTCATGATATGTAAACTCTCATATGAATTACATAATTTTATTAAATTACAATTTAGCATAGTATGACCAAATGCTATGGCCAGCCGCCAACTGATAGCTCAGAGACCCAGGAGCGATAATAGAATCCGTCACCTTTTTTATTTAAATTTACTGACCAAGAATGTGAAATCGTATTTATTAATTAATTTTAGCTAAATCCAGAGTAATGTAATTTTAAAGAACGAAGCAATTCTATTATTACAATTTTTAACAATTTGACACGGTTTAATGACCATTTAATAGGTAAGAGTTAGATACCGAGAACGGAGGCTCCTAGCCAGATAGTGGGGTTTGCCTTTGTCGATTTTAGATGCAAAGAAGAATTTATCCCCTCGCCCGGCGCGAAGCGAAGGCCGAAGGCCTGAGGGTGCTAATATCGACCGGCGTTTAGTCCCTCATCACGGGAATCCTAGCGTTTTCAGTCTCACATTCAGTTTCCTTGTTATATATATATATATATATATATATATATATATATATATATATATATATATATATATATATATATATATATATATATATATATATATATATATATGACCGGTCTGTGTT
The DNA here is from genome assembly GCA_035772405.1 of Chrysogorgia sp. JL179-B06. Classification (NCBI taxonomy): domain Eukaryota; kingdom Metazoa; phylum Cnidaria; class Anthozoa; order Scleralcyonacea; family Chrysogorgiidae; genus Chrysogorgia; species Chrysogorgia sp. JL179-B06. The sequence goes on along the minus strand of JAYKKM010000351.1, from coordinate 4,886,317 downwards.
AAGCAATTAATTAGCCTTTTCTGCATAGTTTTTTTGGTTAGGGTTAGCAATTTGGTTAGGATTAGGGTTAGGTTTAGGATTTTGGTGATATTTACCCGCATTTCGTTGATATATAGAAAGAGACTATAGCGTCGTACGGCTACCGTACGAATAGCCATTACCGTCAGTTCAGTTCAGTGCTTCACTTTATCGTTTAACTTTTTGACTTGACTCGCTAATTTTAATGTAATTTAAATAACTGTACACTGTATTGTGTATTTGCTCCAAGCTCCTACATATATGTATAATATTTTGAGATTTGGAATTAAATCCATGCAGTTTAAAATATATACCATTTGTTCTTTATAATACTACAGAATAGTAAGTGGTAGTACAAATTTTGGAATTGCATGTACAGTATGTTTATTATTTGATTAAAATTATAAATACTACTGTATATATAGGCTAATTATCAAGCATATAGTTTAGGGTATGACCTGGGCCTGGCCTACAATTTTGTAGCAATAAACAAGCATTACTGTATACTTGATATTTGTCAGTGTTAATATTATACACTGCTGTAGTGAATAAAGGAGAGCTCGGGGGGAAACAAACGATACAGTACATGCATGTACATGGATGATTGTCAAGCAAGCTCATATCCTCAGAAAAAGTATTCTGTGTCCCGGACAGGGATAACTTTCTGATTTCCAGTGAGATGCTCTGACCATTGAGCTATCAAGAGTCCAAGACTCAGATGGCAAGTGAAGGTTACATTGATGTACTGATTCTATTTGATATAACAGAAGTGTATATATTAACACACCCAATCATTACTGATATAATATATATATATATATATATATATATATATATATATATATATATATATATATATATATATATATATATATATATATATATATATATATATATATATATATATATATATATATATATATAACTACAGATGGTACCGTTTCGGCCTTTTGGGCCTCGTGATGAGGCCCAGGTGACTGTAAATAGCAGTTATCTTCATCCTGCTCATCAGCACTACACTGAGTGTAGTGCTGATGAGCAGGATGAAGATAACTGCTATTTACAGTCACCCTTGATGCCACACAATGGGACATCAAAAAACCATGCCAGAGTGCTCGAGCGTGCGTATATATATATATATATATATATATATATATATATATATATATATATATATATAAATATATATATATATATAGTAACTGCTGTGCATAGGCAGTACATATATCATTAGAACCAGTACATCATTGTCCATCTGAATCTCGATGGCTCAAATGGTTACAGGCCGTCACTGGCAAT